>JBCEWC010000383.1:0-59811 GCA_038996855.1 Solanum aculeatissimum | reverse complement strand
TGAATGGATGAATGAGGGTTTAGGGAATGTTTTAGGGGTTTAGGAGACCTTAGGGTACCAAAAAGGGGCTTAAGGAATTGTTAAATCACAAAAATACCAATAATAAAACGTAACTTTCTGAAACTAAGAAATGTGAAATGGCCGCTACAGTTCCCGTCCAACAGTGCACGAGCCATTTTCCCTTCCATCTCACCATACTTAGACAAATATTCAGTGCGAACTCTCGGAGGACTTTTTGGAACACTTGATGAGCACTTTGACGGACCGTTTGGAGGTTGACTTTGCGTGTGAGGGTTCCATGTGCCCAACCTGAGCCTCCCAAAACCAGCTACTGTCCCACTTTACGGGACAGTAGACGGTCCGTTTAGGATCAAATGAGCCGTCCAAGGTCTCGTGGCCCTACACTTGGCTTAGGGGTGGTTCCAGGACACCCCTAGCTCACTGGAACACTTGAAGACACCCCAGACGGACCTTTCAAAGTTTCACGGCCTGTGGCCCTGCCCTTAGCAACGTTTCTGAGCCTATCTCCAATGTCTTCCGAATTTCAGATTGTCTCACTGTTTGGGCAATACCTCCTTCATCCGAACTCCAAATTGAGTGAAACCAGTTGTATTGCAAAGCTAACTCAAATATATTCAATTGTATATGTAGTAGCTCACACGGTTAATGCCACATCTAAAGTTGTGAACGTTTGAAGTACACTAACAAAGTTGTCCCTCTAGGCCACTAACTAGCCCGTTTTGCATTCGGCCACTTAAACTCAACCTGTGGCCACCAAAACTCAACCATGACTAGTAGTACACTATATAAAGCCAACCATAAGGATATTTCAAAAAATTTCAGGTTGTTACATCCCGCTCACTTCGGGAGTATATCAGGATGTCATCAATGAACACCACCACAAAACTGTCAAGGAATGGCTTGAACACCCAATTAATGAGATCCGTAAACACCGCTGGAGTATTGGTCAAACTTAACAACATCACCACAAATCCAAAATACCCATAACGAGTCTGGAAAGCCATCTTGGAATTTCACACTCCCAAAGGTTTATTTTAGAGAAATGGGTAGCCCCTTGGAGTTGGTCAAACAAGTCATCAATTCTGGGCAACGGGTAACTATTTTTGACGGTCACCTTATTTGACTATCGATAATCAATACACATTCAGAGAAAATCGTCCTTCTTCCTCACAAACAGTATGGGAGCACCTCGAGGTGAAATACTTAGTCTAATGTAACCCTTCTCCAATAAGCCCTTCAATTGATCCTTCAACTCTTTTAGTTCGATTAGATCCATACAGTAAGGAGCAATGGAAATAGGTTGAGTATCCGGAAGGAGATCTATGCCAAAATTCACTTCCCTATCGAGAAACATGTCGGGCAAGTCTTCGGGAAACACATCAGGAAATTCATTAACCACCAAAATCAATTCAAGCGTAGGTGACTCACCCTCTACGTCTCTAACCCTTAAATATGATAGATGCACCCCTAGCAAATAATTCTCCGAGCTTTGAGGTAGGAAATAAAGTGACCCCTAACCACGGAATCACTACCCTTCTATTTCAATATGGGCTCATTAGGAACTTGGAATTTGACTTGCCTAGTTCTACAATCAACTGAGGCATATGAGGCATGCAACCAATCCCTCCCAATAATAACATCAAAGTCATACATCTCAAGCTCTACAATATCACCGGGGAAAACTTTATGCAAAACAGAAACAGGACAACCCCGATTTACCTTTTGGGCAATGATAGACTCACCCATGGGAGTACACACCGAATAAGGTTCCCTCAAAGTTTCAGGACTCAAACTAAATTTAACAGCCAACAGAGGAGTCACAAAAGATAAATTTGCACCCGGGTCAAGTAAAGCATAAGCATCAAAATCAAAGACTTCTAACATACCAGTCTCGACATCCAGAGCCTCATCTACCTCCTGCCAGGCATGAAGAGCATAAAACCTATTGTTTCTGGGAGCACTACCAACCTGGGCCTTCGGCTTCCCTTGACCACCTGGAGCCACTTGATCCCTTTTGTGTTCTTTGTACAGTCGAAAATCTTGTGATTCATACTTTCATACCCAAAGCAAGCACCCAAAACCTTCCTACACTCACCTAAGTGGTTTCCCGTACACTGGCCACAACGTGGAGCTCGTGGACCACCCCCAACTTGTACCTTAGGAGGAGGCACTCTTGGATGAGCAAGCTTCATGTTCGAACCTTGGCCTTGTTGGAATCAACCAAATCTGCCTCCACCCTTAGAGTTAGAGAATCCACCATCAAATCAGGCTCTTTTGGAGTCATTCACCCTCATCTCCTTGAACTTCTCACCCTCAATCTTTTTAGCATAAGTCATAATCCTAGAGATATCCTTGTCCCAAATAAGTATGACGGTACGACACTCTTTCACAACCAAGTCATAAACACCAGAAATGAATTTATGCATCCTTGCACGGGGATCAGCTACTAATATGGGAGCATACTTTGAGAGCTTGGTGAACTTGAGGGAATAATCTCTCACAGACATTCTACCTTGTTGTAGATTGATAAATGCATTCATCTTGGGTTCCCAAAGTTCAAGGGGAAAGAAATAATCCATAAAATCCATCTTGAACTCCTCCCAACCAACCTTAACATCTACAATTCTTTCTACCAATCACTTATTGTACCACACTTGAGCTACATCCTTCAATGGATATGCAGCCAACTCAACGTTTTCCTCAGAATTGATACCCATAATAGTTAACACCTTCACTAGCTCATCAATGAACTCTTGGGCATCCTCATCAACCTTTGAACCAAAGAATTCTAGAGAGTTTATCCGAGTGAAGTCCCTTACCTAGAAGCTGGAGTGCCACCATTTATGGGATTAGTTGGCCAAACTTTATTAGCCACCACATAGGCCAACATAGACACCATATTTTGAAATTCAGCGTGAGTCACTTATTCCTCCACAGCCTCGCGAGGGGCTTGTTCCTCATGGACAGGATCCTGTCTGGGAGGGGAGCTCTTCTGGGAGGCATATTCTATAAGAACGACAAGAACACCAACATTTAGAAAACTTTATAAATAGTTCCCAGCATGACATAGGGACAATGAAGTGAGAAAATTTCTAAAATGTTGTCATAGTCTCTCACTCATAGGTATGGTGCGCATCACACACATCATCAGTTCGGAAGTGCATATCATAATAAATAACATATAAGTCTAAGAGATTCTGGGGCTTTGGACTTAAGCTATAGGGATGTTGTCGGTAATGGGATAAGCATGAATCACATATCACATAGTAAATATGTTCTAAGGGTCGGGTAAGTATGATTCAAGCGATGGGGGCAAAAAGGGTTAGGGACTTTCCACATAAGCACATTCCCAATCCAACAATTATAATGTCATAAGCAGAAACAAAAGCATAACATGAGAAACCATCATCGAACATAGATAGTCATATCATTTCATTCAACACATAGCATGGCGTACATTAGATTTTGATATGTCCAACGATGCCTCTACATAAGATGAGACGGGGCCTCGATATATTGGAGTATAGGGCTCACCACAAGCAACAACTTTATGTTCTCCAACTAGATGTCCAATAGTGGATGGAAGTCGTCTTCCGTCCTTACATGGTTAGATCATGTAGACAAAGAGTATAGGTTAGCACATATAATGCACTAAGTATGTGGATATGTCATGCACGTGAACATGATCCTACAACAAGACTCGATGACAAAGGCGCACATTGGTACGGAAGTAATGCACATAGCCAAGGGAGTAAATATCATAACAATATGCCATGTCATGTCATGATGAATGAATGCAAACCTACATATAATAGCGAGGATGTGACCTCAACAGACAACATGAGAGACCAAGCGAGCTACTACATGGAATTGACTACTTTTCAAGTAGATCTCTAGTCAACCCTTAAGAAAGGGGATAAATAACAAGTCAATCCCATGTAGGGAGATAACCCATGGTGGCACATAGTTTGACAGAAAGAAGTATGGACCCTTACAGATAGTCCACCCAGACTCCAATCCCTCGGTGCTAAGTCTCATACCACGGGAATACATTTACATATACAAGCTTTCAAAATGGAGGTTCAATACTTCAAATCCATACAATGCAATTTGGGCTAAAAAGCAAAATCATAATTCAAGTCATTCCATAATTAGGCTCAAAAGCCAAACCAGAGTTTCCAAAACTAATGCAATAGGAGTAGCTCATTCTACATATCATATCAAGATGGTGTAAATACCCATAATTTCTCAAAGAGCCATTACATAGACTTTATGAGATCACATTTAGTCAATTTCCATATCTTTATCAAAATCAAGTCATATCATATCAAGAGGGCCAAGTCCTTATCAAGAGTTTCATCAAATCAAGCCTTTCATGCTCATGAATGCAATGCATGGATGATCAAGAGTAGCATGGATATTGAATACCATCATTTAAATCATCAATACAAGAAGTTCATATCCAAAGCATAGTGAAATCATCAATTTAAAGCAAAATTCTTAATACCCACACTTGTATTGAAGAACCAAGGGGACATGCATATTTGAACATAATGGAATCAATGAAATTCATCAATTAGGGGTTCAATTCACTTTGAAATTAATCATTTAACACAACTCACTCTTCAATTTAACTAAATCATTCATAATCTTAAAGACCCATTTTCAAGAGAATTTAAAATTTACAAAATCCAAGAAAAAGGTTTTTGGGTATTCATGGTTGAAAGAGAAGCCATGAATCAAGCCCACATACCTTGAATTCACCAAGAGAAATAAGAAGATTCTAAAGAAGAATTTATTTTCCCCAAATTCCCAAGCTTGCCTTCAATGGAGGTGGAGATAAAATTGAGAGAGAACTTTGAAGAGATTCAAGAGATTAAATGAATTAAGAGTAACTAGGGTTCAATTCAGGGGTTTTAGGAAGTTTTAACAAGACTAAAACGGTCCTAGGACTAATCAAAATTATGATTTAACTATTAATAAAATGAGAAGAAAAATTGAAATAGTCGCTAACGGGCACAGTTTCACGGTCTGTGTAGAGGTTCACGAGTTATGAACTCGACCGTGAAGCCATACTTGGCTCGTTCCTTGGCTTGAATTCTTGGGAACTTTCTGTACCACTTCACGAATGCCCTCATGAACCGTGAGGCATCACACGGGCCGTGAAGTAGTCCGTGGAGCCTCACTTAGCTCGGGGCTTCGGTCCAACATCTAGCCCACACTCTGGATCACCCCACGGATGGGATCATAGGCCATGAACCCCCACACACAGTCTGTGTTCCTTCCGTGAGGCCTTGCCTTAACCAACTTTGTCCTTCCCTTTTCCATGACACTTCTATGCATAGGCAGTCCCACCGTAACGGCCATAACTTTAACCTCCTAACTTTGAATCAAGTGAGACCAATCGAGTTGCGAAGATAACTTGAAGATATTCACTTTGATAGGTTGTGTCCCCCACAGTTCATAACATACCAAGAGATATGGCCATTCAAAGTCAGCCCTACTACATGACCTCGAGAAAAACCCAACCAACGCAATTCCTTTAAACATTGCCACATAAGTACGGCCCATGATGGTCACTAGCCAACCAAAACAAGTTCAAAATATACCTTGATAAATCACTACAAAGTTTGTAAAGTTTTGGATCGTTACAGTATATTTAACAGAAAACTCGACATTCGCGGGAACCCACCTACGTTCGCAAAGAACATTTTGTAACTAAAAACTTTTATTCTCGTAAAACACCATTATAATCACTTTTCATGAACTCCAAGATTTTTGGGTGATTTTGAGAAGAGGTTTTTGATTATTTAACTTAAGTAAGTGTTCCCAACACTATTGTGATCATTTTCCATGAGTTTTATCTTGAGCTTCACGATTTTGAATGTCCAAAATTGGGGATTTTTAGACCATGACTTCTTAACTTTAAAGATTGATTTCCCACTAAATTAGAATTCCGTTTTGGTGAAATGTTTGCCCATGAACTCTATTTTTCATGTAGAACTCAATTTTAAAGTCAATTTTCAGATTTGGAAATTTCAAATTTTAGTCCTAAAATTGATCATTTTGTCCTTAAGCCTAAACCATGACAATATGGGTCTCAAAATGCTCCTCTTGATGTGTAGTATCTAATTTCATAGTGATTGGTCAATTTAAGGATTATTTGGTGGTTTGAGTTTATTAAAAGCTTGTCTGAGTGCGGTTTTGGCATTGAGGTAGATTCGGCTAACTTTTTTGGGACTGGATTTGAGTTATTGAGTATGTCATATGGTAATTAAAGACGTAGATTGATTCATGAGTAAATAGATTATTATGTTGGTATTATGATAGATATGTGGATACAGTTATTTCAAAATTTGAGTAGATTGTGATCTTATCGATAAATTGTGTTTAATACATAAGATATGAGGCACTTTGGACATTACCATGATATTGTGAGACTTTTTATATCCTTGAAAGGGATTTATGGAAACTTGGTATTATTCATGACCTATTATGGATTTGAAAGCATAATTTGTGACTTGTGGAGTCTAGATTTGTTGGGAATTGATCATTGATGAGAAAGGGATGTTAATATGGCTTATTAATGGAATGGTGGTATTAGTTGATGGTCTTGATCTAGATTATGTGATGCTATGACCATTTTCCCTGTTTATCACTACTTTTGAGACATCTTCTATTTTACTCTATTGTTGTATTGGTATGCACATATCTTACTCTATTGTTCCATTGGTATGCACATATCTTACTCTATTGTTGCATTGGTATGCACATATCCTACTCTATTATTGCATTGATATGCACATATCATACTCTATTGTTGCATTGGTATGCACATATCTTACTCTATTATGGTATTGGTATGCACATACCATACATATATATGTTGGCATTGGCATGCACACATCATATATTATACATGTACTATCTAAGGCCTACAATGCCTTCGGGTTCTATTTGATAGCTTCACCTCGATAGATGTGTACATTGGCCTACGAAGATCGTGATTCCATCTCATTCATGGCCTGCGATGCCATTGCATCCATACACATCATATGTATTACATAATTGTCTATTCCTATAATTATCATTATCTTTGGTTATGTTATTATGTACTAACCTTGTGATGCAAGTTTTAGGATTTTTTATTATTACATACTTATTTGATTTCTCTTACCTAATCGGTTGAACCTATTGGGTACATTGTGGTGCACTCACTCCTACTTTATTTCCTTCTTGCAGATTGTACACAGGGTTCGGGATAGGGTAGTTGATCACTCTACCCAAATATTTTGATATCATTCGTATCCCTACGGTAAGGCTCAGACTTTGAGTCATCGTAGATCTTTAGGATTCCCTTTTATTTCTATCTTTCAGACTATGTATCAGATATTATGAAACAACCTTGTATTTTTTTTAAAATAGTTATATTTTTCTCTTCAATACTATTTTTAAATGCACTTGTATTCATGACTCCAGGTTTTGGGAGGTTTCTTATGCTATATGAATGTATTTGCACTTTATTTCATTCTTCTTTAGTCATGACCCATTTTGGATCATGACAAGTTTAGTATTAGAGCTCTAAGTTTGTTAGGCTCGTGAGTCAAGAGTAGGGTGTCTTGTAAAGTCATGTGGATCAGTGTGTAGACATCCACATCTATCTCTAAGAGGCTACGAGATACTCTTTAGGAAAGAATTTCATGTTTTGCTTTTGATTCGTGTATTTCCTTGTATTACCCACTTTGAAAGTGTCTAACCTGCACTTTTTGCGTAGATGTCGATTGCAATATCTCAACAATCTATGGAAGAGCCTGAGTCCACTAATGTGGCTCCCACTTATAGTCGAGGCAGAGTTCAGGATAGGGCCAAAGGTCGAGGACTTGTTAGAGGGAAAGGTCCACCTCAAGGACAGACCTGATCGACTTCTCCAACACTTATTGTTAAGCTAGAGGGGCCTATTGATACTATCCCACCACCCTTAACTCCTGCACTTTCACCCTCAATTCAGGAGCTGCTATTGAGGTTATTAGCTAGATTATAGAAAGCTCCTCCACTCCCAACTAAAGTTGAGATGCCAATTTCTTTAGCACCGGTTGGACATTCTACCGCACCCTCTAATCCAGCTATGATTTATTTTGGTCCTTCTTCAGTTCCATCAGATTCTCCTATGAATGCCCTGGTTCCGCCTCAGACATCTAGACCGAGTTCAGGTTCTCAGTTTAAGAGTTTGGTTGTTGCCCCATCTATTGAACCTCCCTTATTTATGGTGAGGCCATTTTCATCTAGCTGAGCTATGTCTATAGTAGAGCAGAGGTGTTTTCTCTTTCCCCTGGACTTAAACCACTAGCTTGAGTGATTGTTGGATTAGATCCCCTGAGGTTTGATGGTACCTCAGGAGATAGAACTTATGACTTCTTATCTGAGTGTCAAGACTGTCTGTGTAATTTGGGTATCTTGGAGTTGTATGGGGTTGCGTACACTCTATACCAGCTCACTGGCCTCGCCAAGGAGTGGTAGAGGTGAGTTGTAGCTCGTCAGCTGTTGGATCTCCAACTATGACATGGGCACAGTTTACATAGATATTATTTAGAGGTTTGTGCCATATAGCCTTCGAGATAATCATTGGGATGAGTTTTATAGACTACAGCAAGGTTCTATGTAAGTTTCAGACTATGAGGCCAGATTTCATACTCTATCCAACATTCCTACTGAGTTTGAATAGATACGATGATTTGCCAAGGGTTTGGCATGTTACCTTCAGAAGGGTACAACTTCTTTGGTTTTGGCTGAAGGCACATTTTAGAGTGTTATGGATCATACTCGTATGATAGAGTGAATTTGACAGGATAGAAAGGGTAACGGGAAGAAGCCCCATCAACATGGATAATTTAGTGGACATCCGCCATGGGATCAGGAGTTTCAGAGGAAGGGCCCTCAAGGTCGAGCAGTTCAGGCAGCTCTTCCAACAACTGATAGTATTGATAGATCCAAACCTGCATGAGTATGTAGCACACCCAGATGTGGTAGCTTTTTAGCGAAACAATATCAGAGGCAAGAGAGTAGAGCTTATTACCATTGTGAGGAGATTGAACATTTGACTCATTGATTTCCTCACTTTATATGTTCTACCCAGGGTTTAGGATCTCAACCAAGTCATTCTGCCCCAACACCAACAGTTAAAGACACCTCTCAAGGCATGAGAAGAGGTACCAGAGGAGGATATCGTACAATGAGAGGTAGAGTCTATGGAGGACCACACGCTAATGGAGTTTGTGATGATATTCTAGGTAGAGCGGAGGCAAAGGCTTCTAATATAGTAATCACAGGTGTGGTTTTGGTGTGCCACCATTCAGCTTCAATTTTATTTGATCCAGATTCTACTTATTCTTATGTGTCGACTTATTTTTCTTGAGATATTGATATTTGTGTGAGCCGCTCGCTGAGCCTATATGTGTTTCCATCCCGGTAGGTGAATCTTTAGTAGTGAATCGAGTATACCAGGGGTGTGTTGTGACCTTCATGGGGAGAGATACTATGCTGACTTGATATTGTTAGATATGGTGGACTTTGATGTGATATTGGGTATGGATTAGTTATCACCTTCTTATGTTATTCTTTATTACCATGCAAAGATAATGACTTTACCTTATCCCTAGTTACCTCAGTTGGTATGTATTGGAGCACCTAGCTCCTATCTTAAGGAAGTTATTTCTTATATGTGTGTTAGCTGGATGATGGAGAAAGGATGTTTATCTTATTTGGCTTATGTTTGGGTTGTCGCTTAGGAGTCTCTATCTTTGGAGGACACCAGGGTTGCTACAGAGTTTATGAATATCTTTCCTAATTATTTACTAGGAGTTTCTCCTTATCATGATATAGATTTTGCTATTGATGTGGAGTTGGGCACCAAGCGCATATCTATTCCTCCTTATTGGATGGCCATGACTGAATTAAAAGAGTTGAAAGAGTAATTGGAAGATTTGCTGAAAAAGGAATTTATTCATCTGAGTGTGTCTCCTTGGGGTGCTTCTGTATTAGTTGTGAAGAAGAAAGGTGGTACTATGTGTATGTGTATTGATCATCTCCAACTTAACAAAGTGACTATCAAGAATAAATATCCCTTGCCTCACAGTGATGATCTTTTTTACCAGTTACAAGGTGCCTCAGAATTCTCCAAGATTGATTTAAGGTTTGGCTATCATCAGTTGAGAGTTCAGGAGTCTGATATCCTGAAGATAGATTTTAGGACCCATTATGGGCATTATGAGTTTATGGTTATGTCTTTCGGGTTAACTAATGCCCCTGCTGCTTTTATGGAGCTGATGAATTGAGTGTTCAAATCCTACTTGGGCATCTTTATGATTGTGTTCATAGATGATATCATGGTTTATTCCAAGAGCGAGATCGATCATGTTCAACACTTGAGGACCATACTTCAAAGATTGAGGGATGAAAAATTGTATGCAAAGTTCTCTAAGTGTGACTTTTGGCTTGAGTCACTTGTTTTTCTTGGGCACATTGTGTCCAAAAAGGTACTATGGTGGATCCGGCCAAAGTGACAACTATTCATGAGTGGGCTAAACATACTTCTATTACTGAGATTCAGAGTTTCCTTGGGTTGGAAGGGTATTAACGATGGTTTGTTGAGGGGTTTTCCTCTATAGAATCCCCGTTGACTAGATTGAATCAAAAAGTTGTGGAATTTCAATTGTTGAATGATTATGAGGTGAGCTTTTAATAGATCAAGGATTTATTAACTTCGGCAACTATTCTTGCTTTACCCGAGGAGGGAGTTCCATTTGTGGTATATTATGATACTTCTTGTATAGGTTTTGGTGGTGTATTGATGCAAAGGGGAAAGGTGATAGCTTATGCTTCTAAACAGTTGAAGGTGCATGAAAGAAACTTCCCTACCCATGACTTGGAGTTAGTTGTGATTGTATTTGTATTGAAGTTTTGGCGACATTATCGCTATAGGGTGCATTATGAGATCTTTGCCGATCATCGAAGTCTCAAATATGTATTTTCTCAGCCTAACTTGAATATGAGACAACGTAGGTGGTTGGAGTTGCTTAAGGATTATGATATCTCTATTTTATATAACCCTGGAAAGGATAATGTTGTAGTTGATGCTTTGAGCCTAAATACTACTAGTATGGGGAGTTTGGCATTCTTAAGGGCTGAGGAGAGACCTCTAGCTTTAGAGATTCAATTACTAGCTAGGCAGATGGTTCGTTTGGATATTGTTCCTCTCTATAGTATTTTGGTTTTATTGAAACTAGATCTTCCTTGCTTGATTAAATATGTGCTCATCGATTTGAGGATCCCAGGTAATGCTTGATTTATGACAAAACATTAAGGGGTGAAGCCAAGGCAGCTATTATTGATTCTGTGGGCATTTTGAGGATAAATGGTAGAGTTTTTATACCTAAAGTAGGAGATTGAGTGAGACTAATACTTGATGAGGCCCATTGTGCTAGGTATTCCATCCACCCAGGTGTAGCTAATATGTACCATGACCTAAAACAACATTATTGGTGATTTGGGATAAGAAGGGACATAGCTAAATTTATGGCAAAGTGTTTGAATTGCCAACAAGTCAAGTATGAACACCAAAATCCTGGTGGATTGATGCAAAAGATGCCCATACCTGAGTCAAAGTGAGAAAGAGTGACTATAGACTTTGTTACTAGTTTGCCCATGGCTTTGGGCAAGTTTGATTCAGTTTGGTTAGTGGTTGATCATTTGACCAAGTTGGCTCACCTCTAACTAGTAAAGACTAGCTATAGCACAGAGCAGTTGTCTAGTTTGTATACCTCAGGAGATAGTTAGATTGCATGGTGTGCTAGTGTCTATAGTATCCAACAGGGGATCAGTGTTCACCTCTCATTTTTGGCAGGCTCTACAATGTGTCTTGGGTACTAGAGTGGATTTAAGTTCTGTTTTCCACCCCAAATAGATGGTTAGTTTGAATGCACCATTCAGGTGTTGGATGACATGCTACGGGCTTGTGTGATTGATTTTGGTGCCTGATGGGACTAGCACCTACCATTGGCAGAGTTCGCATAATATAATAGTTACCATTCTAGCATCCAAATGACACTATTTGAGAACCTGTATGGCCGGAGGTATAAATTACCCATTAGATGGTTTGACTCAGGTCCTGATGATGTGTTGAGAGTAGATCTACTTAGAGATGCCATGGATCGGATTCATTTGATTCAAGGTACGCTTTTGATAGCTCAGAGCCGCCAGAAGAGCTATGTTGACCTGAGGACTAGACCTCTGGAGTTCTCTGTTGGTGATATTGTTTGGCTAAAGATTTCGCCCATGAAGGGTGTGATGAGATTTGGGAAGAGTGGGAAGCTCAGCCCCAGATTCATTGGCTCATTTGAGATTTTGAAAAGAGTTGGTGAGGTTGCCTATGAGTTGGCATTACCACCAAAATTATCATTTGTTCATCCAATTTTTTATGTTTATATGTTTCGCTGGTATATTCCAAATGAGTCCCATGTGATCTCTTATGACTCTATTGATTTGGGTTCAGATTTGACCTTTGAGGAGGAGCCTATAGCTATTTTGGACAAGCAAGTCTAGAGATTGAGATCCAAAGATATATACCTTCTATGAAGGTTCATATGTGACACCATTTTGTTGATGAGGCTACTTGGGAGTTAGAATCTGACATACGGGCTAGATATCTCAACCTTTTTTAGGCTTTAGGTACTCTTCTTTTCCTTATGTTCGAGGATGAACATTATTTTTAGTGATGAATGATGTAATGACTTAGTTGGTCATTTTTGGCCTTATTTGTGAAATTATTATTTTACCCTTTCGTAAGTTGTTTTGGGCTTATTTTTAATTATTTGAATGATTGAAACTGAAATACAGAGTTTTAAAATGACAAATATGAGTTTTTGCACTTTCTAAAAGTTTAAGTTATTGAAAAAGTGAGTTTTTGTACTATTCCAATTTTCTGGTATTGGATTGAGGATTCATCAATTTTAATAGTGTTGAAATGTTGAAACTAAACTACAGGAAGTTACAGAATTGAATTTGGAGTTAAAATGAGGTTTTTAGGCCCAAAGTTATGATTTTAGTTATTTCTTGGACCAAGGTTTGACTTTGGTCAACATTCGAACTTTCAAAGCTCGGATCAAAATTACTATAGTTCTAGTAGTTTAGGATAGTGAAATTAATTCTAGAAATGGTCTCAAAATAATTTTTGGAGTTACCGAGGGCAATTTTGGCATTTTGAGTTTTAAACAAGTTTTATCGAGCGGATTGGCTAATGTGGTAAGGAGGCATTGAATTGATTTTTTATGATTCCGTTGAGTCCGCATTGTTGTTTCTGGTATAGATACATATAAAGTTTGTATAATTTTGAGTTTGGATGAGTTTTGGGGGTCTATTCCCAATACGAAATTAGAACTTGGTTTGCTAGTGTTGCTGATATCTGGTGCAGGGAATTTCCTTCTCCGCGTTTGCGAAGGACTTGTGAGGTTACCTTCTGTGTACGCGAAAGGTTGGTCCGTATTCCCGAATTGCACGTGTGCGTTAGTAGCCCCCCTCTCATTTACTCTTCACGTTCACAGGTTGGTCTCTACGATTGTGGATGTATATTTAAATGATAACTCCGTATTCGTGGTGCCCCACCCGCATTCGTGGAGAACTTTCTGTAACTGAACTGTTTTATACTTATGACAAAATTTGAGTAGATTACAATCTTATCCATAAATTGAGTTTAATACTTAAGATATGAGGCACTTTGGACATTACCATGATATTGTGAGACTTTTTATACCCTTGAAAGGAATTTGTGGAAACTTGGTGTTATTCATGACCTATTATGGGATTTGAAAGAATATTTTATGACTTGTAGAATCTAGAGTTGTTGGGAATTAATCACTGATGAGAAAGGGATGTTAATATGGCTTATTGATGGACTTGTGGTATTAGATGATGGTCTTGATCTAGCCTTTGTGATGCTATGATTTTTTCCCATTTATCATTACTTATAAGTCATCTCCTATCCTACATTATTGTTGCATTGGTATGCACATATCTTACTCTTTTGTTGCATTGGTATGCACATATCTTACTCTATTGTTGTATTGGTATGCACATATCTTACTCTATTGTGGAATTGGTATGCACACACCATAGTTATATATGTTGGCACTGGCATGCACACATCATATATTATACCTGTACAATTTGAGGCATGTGATGCCCCGACTCATTTGAGTACATGGTCTGTGCTACCTCGGTGTTCTATCTGGTAGTTTCGGCTCAATAGATGTGTATATCGGCCCTGCGAATATCGTGATTCCACCTCATTCATGGTCTTCTATGCTCTTGCATCCATACATTTCATATGTATTGCATCATCATTTATTGTTATATTTATCATTATCTTTGGTTATGTTATTATGTACTAACCTTGTGATGCAGGTGTTAGGATTCTTCGTTATTACATACTTGTTCAATTTCTCTTACCTAGTCAGTTGAACCTACTGGGTACATTCTGGTGTACTAACCCCTACTTTGTTTCCTCCTTGCAGATCGTACACAAGGTTCCAGACAGGGTAATTGATCACTCCACCTAAGTATTTTGATATCATTCGGATCCCTACAGTGAGGATCAGACTTTGAGTCGCCGTAGATCTTTGGGTTTCCCTTTTATTTCTATCTTTCAGACTATGTATCAGATATTATGAAATAATCTTCTATTTTTCTTGAGACAGTTGTACTTTACTCTTCCGTACTGCATTTAGATGCTCTTGTATTCATGACTCCATGTTTTGGGAGGTTATTATGCTATATGAATGTATTTCCATTTTATTTCATTTTTCTTTACTTGTGACCCATTTTGGGTCGTGACACGAAATAAGTCGATACTTCAATGTTTAGAAACTCATCTCAAATTCATTCAAGCATTAGAACTTGACCTTCTTGTGAGTTTATTTCATAAAGGGTGAAGCAATAGATGAGAACCTCTTAATGAATCTCCTATACTATCTGGCCAAACCCAAGAAGCTCCTAATATCCAATGGAGTCAATGGTGTAGGCAGATTTCTCACTATTTTTGTCTTCCTTAGATCAACCATAATTCTATCACCAAACACCACATGCCCAAGATATGCCACCTCCTTCAACCAAAATTCATACTTGCTAAACTTTGCATAAAATTTCTTGTCCCTCAAAGTTTGAAGTACTACCCTTAAGTGATCCTTGTGTTCTTTGTCACTACAAGAGTAGACCAAGTTGTCATCAATGAACACCACCACAAACATGTCTAGATAAATCTTGAAGATCCAATTCATTAAATCCATTAACGTCGTTAGAACATTTGTCAACCCAAAGACATGACTAGAAACTCAAAATAACTATACCTTATCTGAGAAGCCATATTTGTAATATCACATTCCCTTACTCTCAATTGATGATAGCCGAATCGAAGATCAATTTTTGAAAAATGACTAGCCCCTTTCAATTGGTCAAATAAGTCATCTATTCTTAGAAATGGATATTTGTTCATTATGATAACCTTATTTAATTGTCGATAGTCGATATATATCCAAAGTGACCCATTCTTCTTCCTTATAAATAATACAAGAGCACCTCATGGTGACCTACTTGGTCTAATGAAACCTTTCTCCAAAGAAACCTTAATTGTTCTTTCAACTCATTCAACTCCACCGAGGCCATACAATATGGAGGGATGAAAATAGGTTGATTTTGGAAAGAATGTCAACACCAAAATCTACTTCCTTTTTAGGATGGATACTAAGTAGGTTATAGAGAAAGACATTGGGGAATTCATTGACAATTGGAAGTGACTCAAGAGAAGGACTAATGTGCTGCCAAAATACAATATGTTTTATGCTTAAAACTTAAAATTTTGTGTGTTCTCAACTTGATGTTAGTAGATTTGATGTGTTTTTATGTTGAGTTAGCAGAATTACAGGATTCAGTATGTTTTTGGGCAAAGTTCTACAGAATCTGAGTTTAACTCTAGTGACTTAGGGAGAAGTCTATAGTCCATGGATTATTGCACGAGTCATAGGTCGATTCATGAGAAAGATCAAGTAAAGGGCCAGGTTTCAGAAGTTACATCCACTAGTTATCAGACGAGTCGTAGAATTCTTCATGGGCCATATGTGAGTTCGTAGGTTGATGATCAGAAAATATGTTGAATGTTGAAGTGTTATCATACGAGGTCACTTATGGGTCATAGATTTGATGACAGGTCATGGACATAATTGTACGTGCAGGGTCCATATTTTGAAGGATTTCAGTAAACATAACCGAAGAAACCCCCTACAGGTTGTTAATCATAATACAACCCATAAGAAGGTCTAGTAGGTTTGCAACAGTTTTTGGGGATTGCAGAGT
Organism: Solanum aculeatissimum; assembly: GCA_038996855.1. Classification (NCBI taxonomy): domain Eukaryota; kingdom Viridiplantae; phylum Streptophyta; class Magnoliopsida; order Solanales; family Solanaceae; genus Solanum; species Solanum aculeatissimum. The sequence continues at coordinate 43,392 of JBCEWC010000383.1, read as the reverse complement.
ACAAAGCCCAAGTATGGGTCGTAGTTTCACATACGGCCCATAACCTTGTTCATCCGAGTTGCTGAATCTAGTTTTTCTATTTTGTTTTGGATGTGTAGTTTACTTATTATAAATATTTTTTTGATTTTTTAGAGAAAAGAGAGGAGAGGGAAAAAAGAGAGAGAAGTGAGGACATGATAGGAACTAGTAGAGAAATTTAAGAACTCGTGTTTGGTGACTTTACATTGAGATTATAACATTATAATTTCTTGTGAAGATTCAGATTACTTGTTCTTTAATTTATCATTGTAAGTGTTTAATTATGTTATTCTATAACATGATTTCTTCATCAACAATGATTAAACATAGGTAAATTCATAATTAGGGTTATGGGAACCACGAAGAACTAACGAAGTAAAATCTGGATACTTCATACTTCTTGGAAAGTGTGTATGTATGTATGTATTAATTATGCCCTTTGATACAAATATTTTTTAACAGCGGCCAACATTAGAACTTGCCCAAATTTTTATCTACTGGATCAAGGTGGTAATGAATGGGAAAAAGAGGCAGTTAACAGGATTCAATGTGATCCCTCTCATATAATCAACCTGAACTCATCATGGGATGGATGTAATGGGACAAAAGGTACAGGTTAGTAAAGTCACACTATAGGGATGGATAAACTCACGTAGTGAAATTTGCCTCTCGCATGGATTAGAGGGTTAGATGAACTTAACTTACCGTTCTGCATGCTACGCACTAAACAAGATTATGATTATATGGATATACTGAATTAGGGAATCATGGAGAACACAATGCCCTAGTTACTTCTTCCATTGATTTCACAACACTTACACTTGATCGATTGCTCTAGTTTAGGTTTAATTTTTATAGTTTACAACCCCCCCCCCTTCGGGAAACAAGTAGATTAATTTGTTCTAATTGCTCATAATTGCTCAAGGTCTAACCATATTCCTTATTAGAATCGACCCTAACCTTTGTTAGGTACTATATTTTGACAGTGATCGCTTATCCTCTAATTGAAGGTGTCGTTTGGGTGACATCAAAATATTGACACCATTGTCGGGGAATACGACTTTAGACTTATTTAATTAGGGTGATTTGGCAATTAATCCTTATTTTCCTTGATTTAGCTTTTTTGTTATTTTTCCTTTCTTGCAGTGTATAAGTATTGTGTATGCCCAACACTTGTAGTCGAGGCACTCCCTTGCCTCTGTTTGACCCAGAGATGTAGAAAACAAGAATGGCCCAAGACAATGCAAACAATGTCGCTTATCTAGCCGCCAATCTACACAATGATGAACCACCACCATTGGAGGATGTGAATCCAATACCACAGGACCTTCAAGCCACTACTCATCAATGGAATTAATACAAACTTGACCCTATGGCGATGGATGTCACCAGAGCGATTATGTTACCCCTTTTACCTAAGGATACTAAATTTGTGGTGTCGAGTGGTATGTTGTACATACTATAGAACAGAGGATTATTTATAGGCCTATCTTTAGAGAATCCAAACAACTATTTGCACAATGTCATTTTCATCTATAAGAGTGATGGGGACTCAGAATCTATCCATGGATATTGTTGGGCTCCGTGTCTTCCCATTTTTTCTTATAGGTGAATCGATGATATGGTTGTCTTAAATTTCATAAGTATTTATTACGACCTGGGATGAAATACAAAAACACTTTTTGGAAAGGTTCTATTTTCAAGTCAAAGAAGCTGAAAGATCATATCAACAACTTTGAGCAATGGCTTGGCGATTCTATCAGCACTACATGGGAAAGATTTACTATGTGCTTGAGGAGTGTTCTTGAGCATAAGATCATTGATATTCATTAGTAGAAATCTTCTATTGGTCCTTATATGACAATGGCAAAGTTGTGGTTGACACTATAACATGAGGCTCATTCTTGGATTACAATTTTCCAGTTGTAGTTGAATGATTGGAGAAGGTGGTAAAGATGAATTGTGCATGGGGTTCAAGAGAAAACTCCACTACTAAAAGATCTTTCATAGTGAATACTGATCCAAAGCAAGCTAGGATTAATGAAGATGTGATGTAGGAGCTAGCTCAAATCAGTACCAATGTGGGTTTGCTGATGAAGCAAACTCAAGAGAGAGTTAATGTAGAGAGTCACTAGCCACCACGTGCACCCATGTATGAGAAGCCCTACTATGAGAAGGATTCATGCTTCATGATTAACCATATGGGGGGTTTTTAGTCCAATGCCTAATGGTCCAACTAGTACTACTGGCACCAAGTAAAGGGAACCAAGGTCGGCATTTTAGCAAGGATAATTCTTTCAAGGATAACAACTAAGAAGGCTACTATGACAGGAATAGGTGCCACGACAGAGATGGTGATTGAGGTCGTAGAGATGGGTACAGAAAAGGTACTTATAAGCCACCACTTAATCATGATTTTGGGGTTGGCAGTTCGCGCATTGAGGAGATGTTTGATAATCTATTGAAGAAGATTGACACCCAAGATGAGAACTTGAAGGTGATGAGATCTAATATCTCTGGAATATATCAGAAGATCAAGTCTCATTTTGTCGCTATCAAACAGCTGGAGAAACAGTTTGGTCTGATGTCTACACAGTTGAACCAGCACCATAAGGGTACAATACCAAGAAACACAGTACAGAATTCAAAGAATGATAGGCAGTACATAGTAGTGACTATATGAGAAGGCAATAAAATGATAAAACCACCAATGTTGATTGATGATGTTGAGGTTCGTGAGGGGATAGTAGAGAGGAAGCATGCAGAGATTAGAGATGACAAAGCTAAGGATGAGGCATACACTGAAGAGAAAATCCCAAGAAAGTTGAAGCCCATTCCTAGGCCTCCACAACCATTTTCTCAGAGATACAAGAAAAAGGAGGAGGATGGTAAGTTCTAGTATTTCATCTCCATGTTGAGGTAGCTCACTATCAACATTCCCCTCATTAAGGCATTGAAGAGAATGATTGAGTATGCCAAGTTCATAAAGGACCTTGTGACCAAAAAAAGGACAGTGAGTCAAGCGTTGTCCCAAGATCTTCAGCATTACAGTGCTCTGACAATAAGGTCCTTGGTGCAGAAGAAAGAGGACCCCAGAGCATTCACCATCATCGGAGATATTAACTTTGCAAAGGCATTATGTGATTTAAGCGCCAGTATCAATCTAATACCTCTTTCAGTATTCAAGAAGTTAGGCTTGGGAGCCCCTACTCCAACAGGCATGCGGTTGTTAATGGCTGGCGGGATGGTAAAGAAGCCTATGGGGATACTGTACGATGTGCTAGTCAAAGTAGAGAAATTTATATTCCCTGTAGACTTCATGATCCTAGATTGCAAATTCAACTTTGACGTCCCAATCATCTTGGAAACACCCTTCCTATCCACTGGGCAAGCCCTAGTAGATATGGAATTAGGTTACCTCAAGTTTAGATTAAATGAACCAAGAAGGTATCTTCAATATTTGTCAGTCGATGAAGAGACCAAAAGTGCAGACAGTGGAAGTATGGGCTCTTGGTGAAGTCTGAGTAACCAAGTGATATATGTTGTGTTACTACGCTAAATCAGGTGCTTCTTGGGAGGTAACCCAAGCACACCGATGCTTAGGCACCCCAACTATGTTCTTTTTTAACCCCTATGTTTTGCTTTAGTTATATTTTGTTACATTGAAGACAATGAAAAACCTTTTTTATGGGGTGTGGGTAGTTATAGGCCTCGACGAAGTCTGAGTAACCAAGACTAAAAATAATCCCAATTTTTGAGTCTACAGGGTTTTCTTGTTTGTGTTCATTCCCTAAGGACATTTACTTTCTATTGAACTAGCATGTTTAGGATGTATAAGTAGTTTAAGTAGCATATTGTACTGATATATGTGGCATTTGTTAGTTTTGTGAAAATTATACCCCTTAGTTTTTTTTGTGATGTACTGTAAGGTAGTTTGCTGACAACCATGTACAAATCAATGTTTAATAGTGTTTGTTGTGACAAATTAGGCTTAAATATGATAAACTGCATGATCTGAGAGTCTATATTGACAGTTATTCATTGCCATGTGTGTGCAAGCATTATTGCATGATTCTTATATTGTGCTTCAATCTAGAATTTGCCCTGTTACTTTGACTGAGACAATAGGTTAGTTGGTTAGGAAAGGATCATAGGTCATTGTTCATATTAGTCGACTTAGCCTAAATTGACCAACCAAAATACGTTGTGTATCCCTTTATCCTAATGTTTGAGCCTTACATGTGCCCTTTCATTCTCAATACCTGAGTAACTAAACCTTTCTTTCTGTGAAATCATGAATTTGGCCCTGGTCCTTCCTTGAATATGATGTACCTCGACGTAAGCTAAAAGCCTAAGTTGAGGGTGGCTACCCAAAAAGTGGCACTGGTTCAAAGGTTGGATATTGTACACCCCAACTCAAGCCAAAAGCCTAAGTTGAAGGTGGTTGTTGCAGAGAAATCACACCAAACGAACAATGAAGCATAAAAGTGTAGTGCAAAAGGGTAAAATATGAATTGGGTGCAAAAAAAATCAATAGACGCCCAAATTATGATATAACAAGAAAAGGAATGTGAAAAATACAAGGCAATGGGCTTAAAACGAGAATAAGGCACCCAAAAGCATGAGAAATCAGAAAACGAGAGCATTGTGTTAAAAACAACAGTGTTTGTTGGGCAAAAGTATGAAATAACGCAGTGTCAAGGAGGGTCATTAGTTACTATATTTCAAAAACATCATACCAAAGCCTCATGAGCCTACTTTACAAGCCAAGAAAGTCCTATAGTGATCCTAGTCCAGGTAGTCGAAGGTTATAGTCCATGGTATTGTGTATAGTGTTTGAATATCTTTGTGAAAGTGAGAGTTTTGGTCAGTCCTAAGTATTGAATCCGTATTTATTACTCTGAGAGGGATGTGGGACTTCTTTTTGGTGAGGGCACTTGAATTATGTAATCAATTTTTTACCAAGCACAGTGATTGTTGATTTTGAACATTGCCTTATCTATCATAGTTGCACTGTGGTACTGATTCGCATGAATTTGTCTGATAACTGCCTGATATATGCACTAATAATTTTGGTTGGGTATTTGTGACTGATTTTGAGATAATGTATGACATTAGATTAAGGGTTGTGTGTTGCTATAGTTGCTTATGTAGATTGAGTCTGTTGCTTGAGGACAAGCAACAAGTTTAAGTTGAGGGTGTTGATGTTTTGCTAAAATACAACACTTTTGATGCTTAAAACTTGGAAATTTATGTGTTCACAACACAATGTTAGTAGATTTGATGTGTTTTTATGTTGAGTTTGCAAGATTACAGGATTGGGTATGTTTTTGGGCAAAGTTCTATAGAATCTGAGTTTTTGGTGATTTACGGAGGAGTCTATGGGCTATGGATTATTGCAAAAACTTTAGGTGAATTCGTGAGCTAGATCCAATGAAGGGACTAGTTTCAAAAGTTACATCCACGAGTTATCAAATGAGCCATAGAATTCTTCATGGGTTGTATGTGAGTTCTTAGGTTGAAGATCAGAAAATATATTAAATTCTGAAGTGTTATAAAATGAGGACACTTATGAGCCATAGATTTGATGACGAGTCGTGGACATGATCATGCTTGGAGGGTCCAGGTTTTGAAGGATTTCAGTAAAGTTAACGAACGAAACCCCTTATAGGTCATAAGTCATAATACGACCCATAGGATGGTCTCATAGGTTGGAAATAGTTTCTGGGGATTACAGAGTACGAAGCCTAGGTATGGGTTGTAGTTTCACATATGGCCCATAACCTAGTTCGTCTGAGTTGCCAAATTCAGTTTTTTGTTTCATTTTTTATTCGTATTTTACTTATTATGAATAGCTTTTTTTTAGCTTTTTTAGAGAAAAGAGAGGAGAGGAAAAAAGAGAGAAGGGAGAACACAATAGGAACTAGTAGAGAGATTTGAGAACTCATCTTTTGTGACTTTACATTGAGATTATAACATTGTGATTTCTTGTGAAGAATTGGACTGTTTGTTCTTTAATTTATCATTGTAAGTGTTTAATTATGCTATTCTCTAATATGATTTCTTCATCTATAATGATCATGCATAGTTATATCCACAACTAGGATTGTGGAAACCATGAAGAACTAACAAAGTAAAATTTGGATAATCCATACTTCTTGGAAAGTGTGCATGTATGCATTAATTATGCCCTTCAATATGAATATTTTTTAATGATGGACAACGTTAGATCTTTCCCAAATTCTTATCTACTAGATCAAGGTGGTATTGAATGAGAAAAATGGGTAGTTAACATGATTCGATATGATCCCTCTCATCTAATCAACCTAAACTGATCACGAGATGGTTGTACTGGGAAAAAAGGTAAGAGTTAGTAATGTCACACTGCGGGGATGGATCAAATCGCGTGATGAAATTTACCTCTTTCCTTGTTCAAAGGGTTAGGTGAACTTAACCTACCATTTTGCATGCTACACACTAAACATGATTATGGTTATCTGGATTACTGAGTTAGGGAATCATAGGGAATACAAGACCCTAGTTACTTCTTCCATTGATTTCACAACACTTGCAATTGATCGATTCCTCTAGTTTAGGTTTAATTTTTGTTGTTTACAACCCCCCCCCCCCCACTTTGGGAAATAAGTAGATTAATTTGTTTTAATTGATCATTATTGTTCTAGGTCTAACCATATTCCCTATGGGATTCGACTATAACCTTTGTTAAGTACTATATTTTGACAGTGGTCATTTATCTTCTAATTGCAGGTGTAGTTTGGACAACATCAAGGACCTCAAAAGTGATATCCCTAACCCTCACAATATGATAGACACACCCCTTAGCAATCATCTTACGGGATTTGAGATGAGAAACAAACCAATCCTCACACATCAAATTGCTACCCTCCCACTCAAGAGTAGGCTCATTAGGGAATTGAATTTTGACCTTATGGGTTCTATAATCATTAGAGGCATACGAGGCATACAATCAATCCATACAACCAATGACATTGAAATCAACCATATCAAGTTCAAATGATCACATTGAATAACAATATTTAAAACCGATATGAGAAATTTAGTAGACTTGTTTTTCTACAACTGACTCACCAATGAGGGTACAAATCGAAAAAGGTTCTAATAAGACCTCGTGTACATACATTAAATTGATTTGTAATAAAAGGTGCGACAAAATAAAAATTGGCACTCGGATCAAATTATGCATACACATCAAAATTAAAGACCTTTAACATATCGATAACAACATAAGGAAGCTCCTCAACCTATTGCCTTTCATGGAGAGCATAAAACCAATTTGTGTGTTGACCACCACTTTGACCTTGTACACCTTGCACCCCTTGGCCTTGGGGACATACACCACCCTCATTCCTATAATCCTTGGCATGATGACAGAATTTTCCACACTTGAAGCATGCATCGCAGCCGGCCAAGCATCCCCCTTTATGTGATCTCACACACTTCTAGCAAGTGGGATAACCCTGACCACCTCCTTGAACCATAGGATTTTGTCCATTGTCCTTGTTGAATCTATGAGTAGAACTGTTGATTAGACCTTCACTGACATACTTTAACCCACTTTGGACCCTTCCACTACCCCCCCCCCCCACTTCTGATCCTTTGGTTGGAGTATCCACCACCATCAACTTGGGCCTTCTTGAAATCCCTAGACCTCTCCTTTATCTTCTTATCCTCTATTTGTTCTGCATAGGTCATAAGTTTAGAGATACTCATCTCATTGATTAGAATTGTCTTCTTGCATTTTTTGGATACCAAGATTGAGACATTAGAGAAAAATTTGCTCATTTATTCCCTTGGAATGCCGACCATGAAAGGTGCTTACCTAGAAAACTTGGTGATCTTGAGGGTATACTCCCTCATACTCATATTTCTTTGGCAAAGATTGATGAACTCTTGAATCTTTAGCTCCCTTAGCTCCAATAAAAAGAACTAATCTAGGAACTAAATCTTGAATTCTTCCTACTCAATAGGATCCACATCTTCACCTCGCTCTGCCACTCATTGATCATACCACACCTCACTCTGTCACCTATTAATCATACCACACCTTGGACACTCCTTTTAGTTGATAGGTCTGAAGCTCAAACTTCTCATTTGGAGATATTCCCATAATCGATAGGTTGATTCATCCTCATAAAGTCCTGAATTCTAGTAGTTGGGTTAGACATTTGAGAAAGAGCAACACCTTGTTGGACACAGATTAAGCATATGTGGTGATGACATTCCAAAACTTGCATGTGTGGCCGCCTCCTCGTGAGGAGATTAAGGGACCAAAAGAGTTTGTCTCTCATTTGGATCAGCCTTTCTTTGTGTGGGTGTCCTTCTTGGAAGCATTGTCTGAAAACTACAAATTAGCAATTCATTAGATAGAGGAAGTCATCGGAAAACTCTAAGGCATGATATGAAATCATGAAAGATAAGAAGTTCCTAAAACACCATATAACCTCCTATTCATTGATATGGCATGCTTCACACTCATGAACAAAATTTTACTTGACACAGTATATTAGACTCCCTAGGATACTTTCAAACCTCATTCTCTGATACCAAGTTTGTCACAACCCAGGCTAGGACCTAGGCATAACACGGTAAATAAAGACCCAAGAGGCCCTCAAACAAGACTCTTAGCATTCAATCAAGAATTCATAAGTAGTGTACATAATTAATAAGTTGAAACTAAGGGGAAGGGGTTAAGGGAAACATAACATAAGGCAACTCTATAAAGGAGTTAAGAGAAAAACATACATTCATACATAATACAACAATACCTCTAGTCTTAGAACAGACAAGGGCTAAGACATGTCCAAAGCTCACCCTCAAATAAAATACAAAATAAGAGTCTCAAAGTCTAAAACATACAAGCTAGAAAGAAAGTAGGTTTGTCCCCAAAGCATGAGAATTCACCAATAGGTCTTCAATAGAAACTCAAAATCAACCACGAGTACGAGGAGAAAGACCATCATCCCTCCCTACATTGTTAGATAATGTAGGCATAGAATATGCATTAGTACTTGAAATGTACTAAGTATGTGAATGCAATGCAATAAAGGAAATCATACTATCATAATAGTCAATATGCATATGATAAGGCAGAATAAGATCATATGTAGAAATGAATGATCAACGGAATTAAGTCATGATTTAAGCAACATAAACATCATAGGGAATCATACATATTTGGAAAAGGACTACAAATTTCAATAAGGCCATGCGAGCCATAATATAGAATCCAATGTAACTCCTACATAAGAAAGGAGAGGCTACTTTTCCAAGGTAGACTCCGTGATGGTGCATTCATTCATTCATTAACATTTGGGCCATATATGGATCCATTATCCTAGCTTAAAAATGCAATATAACTATGAGACTAGGAGCTTGTACTAAGGACCCCTTAGGTCGAGTCCCCACCCAAAGTCACATTCAGTTCTAAGTCAAGTCCCAAAGAATAGTCATACTTTAAAGTAATCATTCATAGACTTAAAAATCAATAGCATTAATAAAATTCATAGAGTATCTCATGAACCTTAAGGATTCAAAATGTGAGAATTATCCTTATCACATCGGGAATCCATCATCTAGGTGAGAAAATCTTTCGCCAATCATTCATTTAGTCATAAAAAAAGGCTTCCATAATCATATTTATAGATTTCATAAATCTTTTGTTGAAAAACCTCTCATTCAAAACATACTTCATTGAGATGTAGATTTAAGCTAAGTGGGTTCAAGCATTTGGGCTTTAAAACATGCAATGCAAAAAGATTATACATAAATATCATGAAATTTTTCAATTAGGATAGTTCATAAAATAACATACTATGAACTTTCAAAACCTTAGGTAGCTTGTCACAAAACACCATACAAATCATCAACTTCTCATAATGAATCATCAATTCATAGCAAAACACATCATATGGAAGTAGATAAAATCATAATACATACATTTTATGTAATACCACAAAATTCATGAAAATTCTATAACTTGGAACTATAGTAATAGGTTGAAATTACTTGGGTTTTATGGGTGGAAGAAACCTATGAATGAAACCTACATACCTTGAATAAATCTATGGAAGAAAATTCAAGCTTGAGAAAGAAAATTTGGAAACCTTAGCTGGAGCCTTTAAGGAGTCTTGAGAGAAATTGAGAGTTCTAAACTTAGAATAATTTGGAATAGAATGGATTGGGCTAATTTTAGGTTGATATGGGTAGTTGTAGGAGTTAAAACAACATAGTTTAGGACTTAGGTCGCGAGGAAAGTTCAAAGTACCCTTCATTAAAAATTATCAGGAAAAATGACAAACCTGATCTATATCGTAAATTACACCTCATAGGTTCACCCAACACTTAGAAAATTTCACATCTCAAAACCAAAACCATGAAACATATTTACGATCTGTCAACCAAACCATGATCTGCACATGGTCTCATCCTGTTGAACTTAATACACCATCTTTTGAACTTCAACCACGAAACAAACCATAACTCATAGATACTTTTATGGTGTGTAAATACCCTTCGTACATCTAATCCTACTTCCAAATTTTCACCAAATCTTTGTCCTATACATAGGGCCTAAGACCTGTAAACCCAACTATGGGTTGTAGAAGGTGCTCATATATCACTGCATCAGAAACCCAATTTACACTTTCTTTCCACATTTCAACCTTTAAACATGTGGAGTATTACTTAAGAGGTTAAAATCACTTAGTTTAGGACTTAGAATGGTAGGAAATAATAAAATTGCCTCTCATAAATTTCTATCGAATAGGATCTACGAGACCTATCGACAATTTGTGGATCTATTTATAGACAGTAGAGTTCATTCGTAGAAATTAGGGTAGTTTTTCCTGTCACATGACCAAAACCATGAACCAATATCTATGACCCTTTGTTGTATTGATGGGTCATGGTTACCTCTCATAGTCCTTGGGGAAAATCACACTTTCAAGATCTCAAATCATGACCACATATATGGGTTCATCCTATCTTCTACAACTCATAAAAACCCCTCATACTTTCCTTCAACAATTAGCAAATTTTTCATGTTTCAAAATCTAATCCATATTACGATCTGTAATTCCATGTACAGTCTTTTCCTATTCCTTTATAGCTATGTTTAGAAACTTAAATTTTTTATCAAGCATTGACTCCATCTATGAGCCTGGTCTACGTTTTGTAGATCAATCCATCAGATATATAAGGTCCTTCATGGTTCTTTCCAAATTTTCTAGATTTTTTACTAAGTGTTACACTACCATCCACAAGATCATATCTATGGGTCGTAAACAGGACCAGGAGCCATCAATAGTGCTCGTACATTCAGACTTAGTTCATATTTTCTGTAGTCTTTTTTCATAATCCGACTTTCTAACTTATGGAGTATTATATATGAAGAGGTTCCAATTCAAACTAGATCGATAGGTTCAGAAATAGAGAAATAAGGAAGTGTCTTTAGTTAAAGTGGACTAAAAATATATCCAATAACAATCTTGTCTCAAAAACCAAGGACTTGAGATAAAATATTAAAGGAGACGGACAATGATCCAGAACACCAAATGCTCATTCTCACCTCCGAAACAGACTATTGCAGGCTTGAAAATCAATTATGATAGATGGTGCTCAGACCTTTATTATGAAAATAAATACAAAATGTAATTTGAGTACCGAAATAATAGGTACCTAGTATACATCGTAGGCCAACTGAGAAAGAGAAGTAAAAGTAATATAAAATGTTAGAATCTAACATAAAGAGGTTAAGAAAAATAAGAATGCAATGAACACGAGTGTAAATAAAACTAAGTATAACTAACCCTAACTGAGCCCCATAAGCCCAGAAGGTACACTCATGTACAAGTTCAAGTAGAAATTCAAATGGGCCTCCATAAACACGATAAGTACACACAAGAATTTTGAACTACAAAGAAGATTTGAAGAGCTTTCAACATTTTCAAAACCTTTCATGGACTGGAACTGAGTCATAGGATTTCTAGTGACTAGAATGGAGATGAATAAGTAGTCAAGGACTTTAACTGAGCAAAGAGGTGTGTCGAGGACTCTAATTGAGGCAAGGATATGCCATCAAGGACTCTAATAGAGGTAAGAGTAGACCAAGGACTCTAATCGAGTCAAAAGAAGGTCAAGGACTCCGACCAAGACAAAATTATGCCATCAAGGACTCTAACCGAGGTAAAGCAGGCCAAGGAATGTAACCAAGGCAACAATATGCCATCAAGGACTCTACTAGAGACAAAAGTAGGCCAAAGACTTTAACCAATGGAAAAAACCCCATCAAGGACTGTAATCGAGAAAAAATCAAGACAAAGACTCTAACCAAGGTAAAAATATAGGCCAGGCACCCTAACCGAGGCAAAAGCAGGATAAGGACTTGAATCAATGCCTTTAGTGGATAAGGACTTTAATCAAACATGAAGGAGTGAATCAAGGGACTTAAACCAAAGCTAAAAGAGAAGCGAATTAGATTATGAATCTAGCCAACCAAATATTCAAGGGTGGACCAACATTGAGTGACATTAATAAATCACTCCAATTTCAAGCTAAATGCAACCAAAGACAAGGAACAACCTCAAAAAATATGGATAAAAGGATAGCAAGTACTTAGTTACTACCTTACTAAGGCTCAAACTATCATATCCAACTCTGACACTAAGTCGTCCGATATGATGTTAGAGTAAGTCTAAGGCCTTTTGGCTTAAAAATTCTGCATATCTATAGTAAACACTAGTTTAAGCCTAGACAAAGGTCAAACATGTTCAAATAAATATTAAAATCAAGTACATAACATGTCACAAGGCAAGGATGATCAATAATAGCAATTTAGATTTCAATAATGTTTGAAATACCCAAAAATGGCCAAAAATAGGAATTCTAGTTATCTAAACATGCTCAACTATCTATCCACCCCAATTCATGCAAATCAACTGACATTCACATAATGAAGCTCAATCTAAGGAGAGGGAAGTTGTAGCCTACCTAAAAGCAGACCACACACATTCCAAATCATAAATTGGGATCATTTCCTTTCCAGACGGCCTAGGGATGCTACCACACTATCAAAAATAGAATCACAACATTAATAAGTCATTTAAATACTGAAAATACATAATTTAGAGATGGACCAAAATGAAAGACCAAAACAAAAATGTGGGATCTGCACTGAACAAATCAATGCTAACTCGATGAAAAGGCTCAAAATAGTTTCCCGAACTTATGTCCCTAAAAGGAACGCAATTCTGGGCTCGAAATAATCCACAATTGAATCAGGAAAATTTTTATAAATTTAAGCTAAGATTGGGAAAAGGGTAGCTTGTTCTAGTGCAAAATTACCTTTAAAGAATGATTCTCAATGCCTTCTAATCGCAAAACCGCGTAGCAACAACAATTCCACATGACCTAATTTTTGAATCACTCAATTTGGACTAAAATGAGGAAGATATCGATATTTGAAGTAATAAGAATAAGCTAATTTTATCCCCCATTTAAAATTAAAAACTAGGCTTGATTGCTCTCCAGGAACGTAGCAGCTAGGGTCGCGATCACGGAGGTCCTCATCGTTGCAATCCTCTAACGCAAGGTAAGGGTCTGTGACCCCCATGAACGCAGTCGAGGCTCTAAGAACATGGAGGCGGATATGCTCTACAAAAACTAATGCATTTCAACTAAATTTTGGTTAATTTCAAAACTTTGATAAGATTTTTAGAATTTATTTTGAACTTTGTGTGCACAAATAAAATATGGTACCTCATCAAATTTAATATTTTGGATTCAACAACTCAGTCAAAATTTCTAACGAAGATCATATCGACTGAATGTGGATCCCACTTTCATATGCCAATTTTGTCAAAATCCACCAAGATGCTCAAAATTAGTCTAGAAGACTCATAACAAATGAACAAAAGGTCAATTTAGACTAAACATGATATTTTGGAGCTAACCATGTTGATGAAATTCTCATTCGGCACAATTTTTAAGAAAATTGACTGGAGTCAAACTTAGGTTATAACTTAAAGACTAAAATGCCAAATGACACAAACTTGTACCAAAACCTCAAAACCTAAGCTGACCTTGCCAGTAACTTACAATGACCCCTCTAGAGCTGATGGAATTGTTGGAGTTTCACTCTAAGGCCATTTACCTATAGTTTCGTCCAAAGTCAACTTTTTAAGTTCTAAAAGTCTCAAAACATGGACAATTGTACAAATTCCAAAGAATGACCAAGCAATCGAACTATCAGTGCCAGCAAGTCATAAATGACAAAAACTCTAAATGATGAAAAGAAGGCATTAACATAAAAATGACTTGAAGGGTTATTACATTTTCAAATGAAATTTTTAAAAAATCTCATAGTTAAATGAGCTTTTATTAAAAATAAAAATTGTGAAAATATTTTATCTATTCCACCATATCCTTTCTTTTATTGTTAGGTCATGCTTTCACAATTTGAGAATCAGAATCAAACAAACATTATCCCTTTTGTTCAACACGAAATCTCTATTTTCGTTGAGCTCATCTTCAAATATCTATGTTATCTTATAACCTAGATGTTTCCCCTGGCAACCTTTTCACTTGATAATGTCTTCCACCTGGTGGCCTGCAAAGCCAGCCTTGGTCCAAAAAGAGAAATAGTGTCTTGCTTATGATTCACAAAATAAGTAAAATAATATTAGTAGTGATATTTCACTTTCGCTTTTCAGCTCCCATCTATACTATACCTCTCAAGTCACTTCAAAAAATTGTACTAAAGTCAAGTTCAATGGTCTTCTTTACCTTCTAAATCTTTCAAGCTCATTCCCTCTATGCCACCATATTAATTGTATACACAAGTATTTTCTTGAATCTCATTATCCTTGTGTCCCATGCCAAAATTAACAAGAGTGGACTCGTAGAATTTGAGGTTATCATTTCATCTTGGATTTAATTGAATAAATCGTCATTAGATTTTATTTAGATACATAAATTATAACTTACTTCAATTAAGCATTTAAATAAGTGATAAAGTAGTTTTATTTAGACATTTTATGATTATATATCACGACCCAATTTCGGTCATGATAGCGCCTGTTTGGTCCCACCTACAGGTAAGCCAATTACCCAACCTCAGGATACCTATCCTAACTCTCTAGTCACGATCATAACCAATACAATAATACAAATAACCACAAACTATCCAGAACCTAGAAATCAACTGTATAGATCTACAATAGACAGAAGTACATATTGATATGCATATATGACAATAATTATAGTAATATACAAAATTGGGAGTGCTCCTATAAATACATAATACAACTATTTAAGGCCAATGTATGAAATAAAAAGATAGCCAACAAAAGGAAGGAGTCTGCGATGAAACTAGAGTTGTCAGTGCTCACCCAAAAAGCAATCTCCTGAGCGCTCCCAAATCTCCCAAAATCAGTGCCCACGGCTATGACCTGAACCTGCACCATGGGAAGATGCAGAAAATAAGGGTGAGTACCATAATAAGGCACCCAATAGGCATCATCGATTGATTGAGTGAAATTATATGCATAAAAAAGCTCAAATGTAGCTAAAGCAGTAGTCCCATAAATCAACCTCATAACCTCAACCAAACCGAATTATCGAACTGTCCACATTTGCAAGGCCAAAGTATCTACGCATATACGTCACCCGGGACCCCATAAGCTTGGAAGGTATACCTGCGCACAATATAATCGTCAGAACATCATAGAACCTAACAAAATCTTCATAGAGCCCAACTCTCCACATCACCAGATCAAGTTTCGATTGTACGTGAGTGTAAGGCCCTAGTGTCTATTCCTAAATACCCCCTAAGCCCCCATAAGCCCAAAAGGTACACCGATGCACAAAAAGGGTGTGTATAGGTGTGTGGATCTATGTGTAATCAATCAGGCATCCACCCCCAACAATCATATGCCAACCAAGTCTCTGACTCTGTGCTAGAACATGGTACCCAATCTAAAAATACACATGTGTAATGGTGGGACGTATCCCCAGCGGGAGAAAGAATCCCCCTAGCATAATCAATAGTATCTCAACTTAGCATATCAATCAAGGGTCCTAGCCCCACATATAGTCAATGGGGCCTCAAGTACAAAGTAACAACAAGTGCTTGGACCTCTTTAGAATAAACACCTGGGTCTCAAACACTCGGACGTGACCACCAGAGACTTGGACCACGGGACACGTCACCTAGAGTCTCAGACACTCGAACGTGCCCACTAGAGACTCAGACCATGGAGTGCGGTATCTAGGTCTCAGAGCGTAGAACCAATCAACTTCTCTCTAGTCTATCTAGATCTAGATCCCCCAACCCACCTTATCTCTCTCAATAAGAATCATCCCCATCAAACCACATATAGCCACCACCTCTCTCAGATAGTGATAGATAACCCATGCCCTAGGCACGTAGAGAACATGCATATAACAGTACGGAAAGTATCCAACAAGTATCCTCACAGACATCATATCCCAATAATATCCAATAAATTATTTCCACTGACAATAGTTAGGTCAGAATGCATACCTGTCCCATGGCATCAACCAATATACGACCCTTATCAAGCCTCTCTATAATCAATAATATCATAATATACCAAAATTATACATAGCCACCAATAAAGGGTGAAATCCAACAACAACATATACTACGCATACGGGGCACAACTAGCATCTCATACACATTTCAGTTCAACATGCATATAGTTTCACTCAGTTTAAGATTTAGGAAAGCCTAGCCTATATGGTAAATGATGTCTTATGTCCTGAATCATACCAATCAAGTTTTTTCCCCTCCTGATAGCTTCTCGATGCTACTCAGTTGTTAAAATAAAATTCACAATGATAACACAGTCGATATGGCTATATTATTTTGAGGAACGGGTGCAATTAGGCCACAAGCGCCTAAAAATGGAAAAAATGGGGCCCATGCCCGAAATGTTGAGCAAATCCCCAAAAAATGAGCCTCTCCCCCTCCCTTCCCTCCCCTGACAATCGTGTCTATAGTCAAAAATGTGGCCCAAAATAGATCCTAGAAAACCAAGAAAAGGCCTAAAAATGAAGTTAATAACTTTATCAAAAAATATTTTTTTCAAATTTTTCTTGGTTAAAATTCTTGAAAACCAGTCAAATTCAGCAATACCCAACATACCACAGTGTTTCTCTCGGAATGTAGAACAATTTAGAACTTTTGCTTAATTTTATCAAGAATCTGCTAAGAAATCAATGCGCAAAGTGTTAAGAAATTTCAAAAAGGTAATAAGCTTAAATAGTGAATTTACCTCAAAATACATGTCAAATCCCAAATTCAACTTCATCACGATATTGTTTGCAAAAATTTGAGTCACGTGGACCTTTGAATCATCAAAAATGGAGTTATGTATCAAATTTTACGCTTGAGGGAAGTTGGGAATGGGGGTTGATCGCGAAGTACTGATGTACTTATATAAAGGTCAGATACCCCTTCTTCGTGAACACGGACTAAGCTCTGTGAATGCGGAGCTTTATGGCTCCCTCCTCCATAAACGCGGACTGAGCTCCGTGAACGCTGAGCTTTACCTAGGCTTCACCCTGTGAACGTGGAGGGTTATTCCATCTGGTGTTGCACCAGCAATGCTTGAAACTTCCCCAGATCATTCCCGGGGCATCTGGTATCCATTTTATGCAAACGAATAATGCAACCACATGAATTTTGACATTCTAGATCCACCGGTGCTGTCGAAATTCTTAACAGAGCATCTTACGAAAAAATGTGGGTCCCACTTCTTTTCGACTAATTTTAGCTAAAAAAACTAAGGGGGTCAAAATGCAACTAGATGCCCCCATCAACGGACGAAGAGTCCTTTTATACTATTTTCAATGTTCTGGGGTAGACCGTGCTGTCAGATTTCCGTTTCAAGCTCGTTTAGTTGGATTTTTATAGAAATACCCTTTTTTGCTTCTAGTTGAATTCATTTTGCAACTTTAGCTCAAAATCATACCACAACCTTCCATCCTTGAATCAACTGCCCTCCTAGACTAAATCGTTCATTCCAAAACTAATGGAATCGTCAGAACCCCATTCTGAGGCCGTTTGCTAGAGTTTTGACAAAAATCTCATTTTTGAGCTTTAACTTCTCGTTAACTCACAACCTCTCACAATTCTCAACCAAACTATCCACAACCGTTCGAACAGTTCCAATAAGCCATAAAAGGTCTGAGGTTATGGAAGCTCAAAACAATAGAAATATTACAGAAACAGAGAATTGACCCAGAGGGTCATTACATTATAATATGAAGAAGTTTGTGTCTACAAGCGCGCACTCTTTAGATAAATAAGTTGAGCACATAGAATATGTTTTCTTTAATTATACACATTAACATCACTTCAAATATGAATGAAATTTTACAATTTATTGAGGATAATAAGTATGATTAAAGAATATGATATATTTTAAATGGTTAATTTATTTACGTAATGAACGCTTAAGAACATGTGTAAAAACGTTTTCAAAATTTTGAGTCATAAAGTGTCTACAATAAACTGTCTATTTAGGTTCTCAATATATCGTAGTTCAAATGTTGAAACTTTACTAACAAGTTGAAGAGGTTATCAAATGTATTCAATCACTAAAAAAATTATAAAGCTAAAATTAATATACAAAGGTCGGCTTTAAAACCGCTAAAGAATGTATATGATTGGAAAGTTGGGAGTCAAAGATGCACACAGACTACAATATTTAGGTTCAAACTATTCATATAATCAGGAAAAATGATCTGTACTCTCATTTACAATTTAAGTAGAACAAATACCCTATCAAAAAGGCTCTTGTATTAACTTTAAGATCTCCTGTATTATTTTTCACTGATATCTTATGAAAAATAAGGCCTAACTTAAATAACATTTGTAATAGATTTAAAAACAAATATGCCGTGTAGCAATATTTAACTTCGTATGCAAATGGGAACTTCAATTTTAAAAAAGAATGTTGAGATGACATAATGTTTACATCATTGAAGTGAATATGAAGAAATAAAATTAATAATCATGTTTCAAGAATTTTGATAAAGAAGTGCTTTCATGGAAGTGACATGTTGCCAAGGTAGCAACTTCTTACCAGAAAAAATAAATAAATAAATAAAACAAGTAGTTTAAATGTGTTTGTGCTGAAAATCAAGTGAAAAGGACATGTGTGGATTTTTTCTGGAAGACAATTAAGTTGATAGAGGAATGACACATACCAAACATGCATAAATGGAGTAAATTAAGTGGACCTTCAGTACAAAACAAAGCCATATAATGTCCCAATTTGAATGGCTACGATCGCATCAATTCTCCAAATTCAGTACTCATTCTTGTTATATATGTATATAAGTCGGTCAATTTTAGTAATCATTCTAAAAAGAATATATATATTTATAGATTTGAAAATAATTAGTTTTAACCTTATATTTTTATCATTAATAAGTTCTTGTAGATATATAATTACAATAACATACTCAGTGATATCTCACAAGTGGGGTCTAAAGTGTATACAGATCTTACCACTACCTCATGGAGATAGAGAGATTGTTTTCAAAAGACCCCGTCTCAAATGTATCAGCACCAAATAAAGGAAGAAGAAAAAAACAATAGATATAGAATAGCTGCTAAAACGAAAAGCTATATCAATTCTTATAGCAAAATAATCGAAGAGTAATAACAACATAATTATAGTAGCACGTATAATCCTATGAAAAAATCCAAACCATCACAAGGCAAGACAACATCCTACCCCACTAGCCTTCTATTCTAATACGCGACCTCCACTCCTTTCTATCTAAGGTCATGTCCTCGATGATATGAAGTTGTGTCATATCTTGTCTAATCATCTCTCCTCAATACTTTTTCGGACTACACCTAACCCTCTGCGTAATTCCTAAATCCAACCTTTCACACATCTTAAATGTGGCGTGGACACACCTCCTCTACATATGCCTAAATCTTCTCAATCTTGTTTCTCTAATCTTGTCTGCCATAGAGGTCATCCACACCTTCTCTTGAAAAATCGAATTTCTAATCTTGTCATTCCTGGTATGTCCACACATTCATATCACCATCCTCATCTCCTCAACATCCATCTTTTGAACATATGAGTTTTTGATTGGCTAACACTTTACTCCACATAGCAAATATATTCTAATCACTATTCTTCATAACGTAACTTTAAATTTATGTGGTATTTTTTATTACATAATACTCTAAAGACAAACCTCCATTTTATCCAAGTTGCCCCCCAATACAATGCATGACATCATCATATATGTTTTCACTACTCTTGATGATAGACCAAAGATATTTAAAGATTTCTCTCATGCAAATAAGTTGAGTGGCAAGCCTCACTTCTATGTCTGCTTTATCCATCGCAATATTGAATCTCACTCCAAGGATTTTGTTTTGATTTTACTTAGTTTAAACAATTTGGATTCTAGAATTTATCTCTAAACCTATAACTTATCATTAACTCTATCCCATATTTCATCAATCAATACTATGTCATTAACAAATAACATACATCATGAAATCTCCACCTGAATAGACCATGCCAACTCATTCATCACAAGGAAAAATGTCATGACCCAGAAGTGGGGCCTAGATGTGACATGGCAAAGGAGAACACGAAAGATCTCGATCAAGCCATCATAGCATCATCTCACATCATCGATTCGGAAGCGTGAAAACGTAAACACATAACACATAATTCTAGGAGAAATGGGACTTTGGACTAAAGCTATGGGGATGTTGCCGGAAATGGGATGAGCATGAATCCCATAGCATATAGCAAGTATTTCTAAGGGGCGGGTAAGTAGGACTCTAGCTATGGGGGCATACCGGGTTAGGGGACATTCCACATAAGCATATTCCCAACATTCACAATCCCATAAACATAAGCATAAGCATAATAGGAACATCATCTCCATAACATAATCCCAATAGTCAAAATATCCCAAAATAGCATAATACAACGTGTAAGAGTTTAACATGTCGAACATCGCCTCTACATAAGAAAGAGCGGGGCCTCGACATAGTTTGGGGCTCACCCTCAATACATGAAATAAGGAAGTAAACAAGTACAAGATAGATAGTAAGTAGTTATAGCCCTCGAACAAAAGGGCTCACCACAAGCTAGTAGCTTCAAGAGATCACTCGGCGTGTAAAGGTAGATAGAGGTCATCGTCGGTCCCTACATGGTAAGAACATGTAGACAAGAGTAAGGGTTAGCACAATAAAGCACTAAGTATGCGGACATGCAAATGCATATGCACATGAACCTATAACAACCTACATGGCAAGGGCACATACATAGAAGAGAATATAGAAAGGGTAATATATCAATATGCCATGATGATCATGATGTATGAAAATCCAAATGCTCATAATATAGAGGGGATGAAACCATAACCGACATCCAAATTCATGTGAGTTAACACATGAACTTGCCCAATGAGGCCTCTCGTTGGATCGGAGAAGATTACTTGCCAAAGGTAATCTACACCACACTTTATGGGCCTCCCATTTCGGTGTGATGGTCACCTTCCTTATGGGCCTCCCATTTTGGAAGGACTTACATATCATAGAATATCATATCAAAGCATACCTTACGGGCCTCCCATTTCGGTAGCAACCTACGTTGGCACATAGGTTCGGGAAAGGAGTGGGACCCTTGGGGATAGCCTACTTACTACTCTAATCCTTCTCAGTACTAAGTCATCATCCCACAAGAATACGTATACATATACATGTTTTTGAAATGGAAACTTGACACTTGAACATTAAATCATGCATACTTGGGCTTAAAGGCCAAAATCATTTTCATTACTCTTATGCATACTTAACAAGAGTCAAACACATTTCATAATCATACTTCATGGGATAAAAGCCAAACAAACTTTCATGTCATACTTCATGCATAACAGTAGCTCCATACTTGTCATATCATATTGGTGTAAACACCCATGTTACTCAAAGAGCCATATCATAGACTTAGTATGATCACAACTTAGTCATAACACATACTTGTTTAAAATCATAGTCATAAACATGTTTGGGACTTAACCCACATCAAAACTTTCATCAAAATCCATGATCATGCATGCCAATGTCATGAGGAACAATGAGAATAGCATGGATATTAGAATTCATACTTTAAATTCCAATCAAGAGTAGTTCATAAGAGATTCAAGTTAAATCAACCTTCAAAACATCATTAAATTACTACCCATGCATAGTTTAAAAGTAAAGGGACATGCATAACTTGATCATCATCAAAACCATTGAACCTTCATATAATTCAAACTTAAATCAACTTTAAATCACCTAATTTCTACAACACATAATCCCAATCAATTAAATACTTCAAAATTTAAAGAACCCAACCTTAAATAAAACTTAAAATCATAATTTAAAGAGGAGGGTTCTTGGGTCTTCATGGATAAAAGGGAATCCATGAATCAAACCCACATACCTTGAAATTGACCAAGAGAATTGATGAATTTCACAACAAGGATGATCTTTCCCAAATTTCTTCAAGCTTTCATTAATGGAGGTCAAGAGAATTGAGAAAAATTTTAAAATGAATTGAGGAGTGTTAAAATGGATGAAAAGGGTTTTAAGTTTAGGGGGTTTAGGAGACCTTAGAAAGCCTAAAAGGGGCATAGAATCTAATTAAATTACGAATTAACCGTTAATGAAACGGACTAATTCACTGAAATAGTGTCACACGGAAGGCTACAGTGGTCGTTTACTGGTACACGGTCCGTGTACATGACCGTGAGGCCACACTTGGCCTCAACTTTGGCTTGAACTCTCGGGGGACATTCTGTATCACTTCACGGGGGGTCTCCCAGACCGTCTACTAGTCCGTGGAGCATCACTTGGTCCGGAGTCCAGCCCCGAATCCTTGACCACGTTTCTGCCCCACTTCACGGGACCCCTCACGGACCGTAGGGTGGTCCGTGGGACCACACTTTGTCCATGGGCTGGACCCTAACCCCTAGGGAATCACTTGATCAATCCATGGGCACCCATACGGACCGTAGACCACCAAACGGTCCGTGGTCCAGTCCTTAGCCCACTTCCAGAACCTTGTTTCCAGCATCCTTCCAATTACGGGCAGTCTCACTATTTTGGCCATAATATTCACATACAAACTCCGAATTGAGTAAAACTAGTTGCGTTAGGAAGATAACTCAAACAGATTCAATTTGATATATAGAAACCCACAAAATTCAACACGTACAAAAAGTTATGATCTTTCAAAATACACTGCCCAATCGGCCTCACAACCTCACCACAAGATCCATTTTGAATCCGGCCACTTAAATTCAACCCATGGCTACCAAAATTCAACCATGACCAGTTTAACACTAACCTTGACAATTCATTATGATGTTCGAAAACTTTTGGACTGTTACATCATCTCCCTCTTGAGAACATTCGTCCTCGAATGAGCAAAAGCTACGACTTGAGGACAATACCCAAACAAGAGACATTTTCATCAAACTTTTAACTTATCATGCATCATTTCAAAAATCTTTCAAAACTCATGTCAAATTATCATTTAAATCATTTTCGTGCTCATATATGCATGCAATGTCATGAAACTCATGAATTTAAAGAATTAGGACCATACAAGGATAGAACCTAGTACCTTAGGCTTGAGTAGATTGGAAAAGATAGGGATATCACTCCATCATGTCCAACTCCGCTTCCCATGTCGCACTTTCCATGTCTTGGTTCCTCCAAAGCACCTTGACCGAAGCTACATCCTTGTTGCGAAGCCGCTTCACTTGCCTATCCAAGATCTCAATCGGCACCTCTTCATAAGTCAAGTTCTCTTCAAACGTCACACCCTCCAATGGTGTAATTTCTTTAGGATCACCAACCAACTTCCTCAACATGGACACATGGAATACCAGATGAATGGAGCTCATGTCCAAAGGCAAGTCCAACCTATAAGCCACATTTCCAACACGCTCCACAATCTCATAAGGTCCGATGTACCGAGGGCTCAACTTGCCCTTTTTGCCAAAAGCATGATGCCCTTCATGGGGGATACCTTCACATACTCCCAATCACTAAGATGAAATTCAAGATCCCTCTTCCTAACATCTGAATAAGACTTTTGGTGACTTTGGGCCGTTTTCAACCTCTCCCTAATTAACTTCACTTTTTCAATGGCTTCAACAACCAAATTTGGTCCTATCAAGGCCGCTTCACCTATTTCAAACCAACCAACCGGAGATCTACATCTCCTACTATACAAAGCTTCAAATGGAACTATACCAATGCTAGCATGAAATCTATTGTTGTAGGAAAACTCAATGAGAGGTAGATGATCATCCCAATTTCCTTTGAATTCCAACACACAAGCCCTTAACATGTCCTCCAAGGTTTGAATTGTTCTTTTGGCTTGTCCATCGGTTTGAGGATGAAATGCGGTGCTCAACTTGACCTTAGTACCAAGTACCTTTTGAAAAGACTTTCATAAATGAGAAGTAAATGGAGTACCAAATCCGATATAATAGACTTTGCCACACCATACAATCTTACCAACTCTCGAATATACACCTTGGCATACTCCTCCGCGCTATAGGTAGTTTTAACCAGTAGGAAGTAAGCCGACTTAGTCATTCTATCAACAACAACCCATATAGAATCAAATTGTCTCCAAGTACGGGGTAACCCATCACAAAGTCCATGTTCACATCTTCCCACTTCCAAGTAGGAATTTTAATGTCTTGTGTCAAGCCACCGGGCCTTTGATGTTCCACCTTCACTTGTTGGCAATTAGGAGATTCCGACACAAACTTGGCTATGTCTTTCTTCATATCATGCCACCAATACAACTCTTTCAAATCTTGGTGAATCTTGGTAGATCCCAGATGAATAGAATATTAAGAATTATGAGCCTCTTTCATGATAGTCTCCTTTAAGCCATCAACATTCAGAACACACAAACAGTCTTGGTACCGTAGAACACTATCTCTCCCTTGGGAGAAAACCTCAATCCTACCATCGGCAGCCAACTTCTTCAATTCCACCAAGGAAGGATCTAAGTCTTGTTTCTTCTTAACATCAACTACCAAGAAAGACTCGGATCCACCTAGAACACGAATTCCACCATTTTCAAATTTGGCTAACCTCACACCCAACCTAGCTAAATGGTTTACATCTTTCACCATCTCCCTCTTCTCTTCCCCTACATGAGTCGCACTTCACATGGAAAGTCTACTAAGGACATCCGCCACCACATTAGCCTTGCCTGGGTGATAGAGAACATTCATATCATAGTCCTTGAGAAGTTCCAACCACCTCCTTTGCCTCAAATTAAGGTCCCTTTGGGTGAACACATATTACAAACTCTTGTGATCGGTGAAAACATACACATGAACCCCATATAAATAATGGCGCTAAATTTTCAATGCAAAAACCACCACCGCCAACTAAAGATCATGGATTAGATAATTTTGTTCATGCACCTTCAATTGTCGGGATGCATAAGCTATCACCTTACTATGTTTCATAAGAACACAACCCAAACCGATACGCGATGCATCACAATATACCACAAACCCATCTAATCCATTAGGCAAAGTCAAAATCGGAGTCGATGTAAGTCAATCCTTCAAAATTTGAAAACTTTCTCATATTTACTTGACTACACAAATTTAGCCTTCTTTTGAATCAACTTAGTCAATGGAGATGCAATAGAGGAAAACCCTTCAACAAACCTTCTATAATAACTGGTTAAACCAAGGAAGCTTCGAATATTCGAAGGAGTCAATGATCTAGGTCAATCCTTCACCGCTTCAGTTTTCTTAGGATCAACCTTAATGCCATCACCGGACACCACATGACCAAGGAAAGCAACCTCTCCCAACAAAAATTCATATTTGCTAAACTTGGCATACAATTGTTTTTCTCTCAAAGTTTGAAGAACCAATCTCAAATGGTCCATATGTTCTTGTTCACTACGGGAGTAGATCAAGATATCATCAATGAAAACTACCACAAAGTTATCAAGGAACGACTTGAACACCTGATTCATAATATCCATAAACACCGCCGGAGCATTAGTTAACCCAAATGACATTACCACAAATTCAAAATGACCATAACGAGTTCGAAAGGCCGTCTTGGGAATGTCACACTCTCTTACCTTCAATTGGTGATAACCTGAACGAAGATCTATTTTGGAAAAGTGAGTAGCTCCTTGAAGTTGGTCAAAACAATCATCAATCCTAGGCAACGGGTACCTATTCTTAATGGTCACCTTGTTCAATTATCGATAATCAATACACATCCGGAGCGACCCATCCTTCTTTCTCACAAATAACACGGGAGCACCCTAAGGTGAGATACTCGGCCTAATATAACCCTTTTCTAGCAAATCTTTCAATTGATATTTCAATTTTTTCAACTCCACCGTGGCCATACGATAAGGAGGAATAGAGATAGGTTGAGTATCCGGAAGAAGCTCTATGCCAAAATCTATTTCTCTATCGGAAAGGATACCGAGCAAGTCCTCGGAAAACACATCGGAAAACTCATTAACCACTGGAACCAATTCAAGCTTAGGTAACTCACCCTCCACATCTCTAACACGTATAATATGATAAATGCACTCCTTACAAATCATTTTTCGGGGTTTGAGGTAGGAAATAAATCGATCCTTAACCATGGAATCACTACCCTTCCATTATAACACCAATTTATTAGGAACTTGAACTGTTCGTCTTAAACTGTTCACCCTTATGATTTTCAACTTCCACAACTCCGTTGGCAAGTACTTTTGTTACCTTGAAAGGACCTGACCATCTCGATCTAAGTTTTCCAGGGAACAAATACATCTTAAAGTTGTATAACATCACGGGATCCCCTTCTACAAGCTCTCTCTTCAAAATTTTCTGATCATACCATTTTTCATCTTCTCTTTGTAGAGGGCAGAGCTTTCATAAGCCTTCAATTTGAACTCATCTAGCAAATGAAGTTGGGTTAATCTAGCATCTAGAGCCTCGTCAGGTTCAAAATTCAGCTTCTTGAGAGTCTATAAAGCTTGATGCTCCAACTCGACAGGAAAGTGGCATGCCTTTCTAACCACCATATGATAAGGATACATTCTAATTGGAGCTTTGTAGGCCATACAGTATGTCCATTAGGCATCGTGAAGCTTGGCTGCCCAATCACTCTTACTCCCATTCACTATTTTTGCCAGAATCATCTTAATCTCTCTATTTGATGCCTCTACCTGCCCATTTGCCTAAGGATGGTATGGATTTTTCACTTTGTGTTTTACTCCATACTTACTCAATAGCGCTTTGAACATTTTGTTACAGAAGTGAGATCCACCATCTGTAATAATAGCCCTCAAAGTACCAAAATAAGTGAGAATGTTTTTTCTTTAAGAACTGCACCACTCCCTTGCCATCACTCATTGGTAATGTTACAGCTTCTACCCATTTGGATACATAATCAACAGCCAGGAGGATGTATTTGTTTCCAAAGGAGCTTGTGAATGGTCCCATAAAATCCATCCCCCATACAACGAATATTTCCAGCTCTAAAATTGGAGTTAATGGAAATTCATACCTTCTTGAGATATTACCTTGCAATTGACACTTTGGGCAGTCCTTGGAAAATTCATGAGCACCCTTCTGAAATGTTGGCCAATAATAACCACTTTGTAATACCTTAGATATGGAACAAACTCCTCCATCATGGCCACCTACTATTGATGAATGAAATTCTTCCAAATAGCCTACATAG
Source organism: Solanum aculeatissimum (assembly GCA_038996855.1). Taxonomy (NCBI): domain Eukaryota; kingdom Viridiplantae; phylum Streptophyta; class Magnoliopsida; order Solanales; family Solanaceae; genus Solanum; species Solanum aculeatissimum. The sequence continues at coordinate 15,533 of JBCEWC010000383.1, read as the reverse complement.
CTGAATCAGGGATGCATCTTTGGATCATGTTATCCATACATTCTCTAAAAAGATAAGGCTCGTCCCAATAATATTTCTTCACATCATGCAGGAACTTTCGCCTTTGGTGGTGATTTGCAAAATCTGGAATGATACCACTAGCCAAATAATTTGCAAAATTAGCATACCAAGGCATTGTTATCACATCAACTTTTATAACTGCTTCATCTAAAAAATCATCAGAGATTTCCTCCTCCTCACCCTAAGAGTTTGGTGATTCAAGCCTAGATAGATGATCAGCCACATGATTTTCACAACCTTTCCTATGTTGCACCTCGAAAGCAAATTCCTGAAGTAGCAACATCCATCAGATAAGCCTTGGTTTCGCATCCTTCTTTGTCATTATTTAGCAAAGTGCAGTATGGTCAGTGTGAACAATAACCCTTGTGCCAAGAAGATATGCCCCGAATTTTTCAAATGCATACACTATAGTCAGTAGCTTCTGCTCTATTACTATATTTTTTTTGTGTCGTATTCAATATCTTGCTAGCATAGTAAATTGGGTGAAAGAGTTTTCTAACTCGTTGACCCAACACCGCTCCAAAGGCCACACCACTAGCATCACACATCACCTCGAATGATATAGACCAATCCCTAGAAATTATCACTAGAGCTTCAACTAATTTCTGCTTGAGAGTTTCAAATGACTGCAAGCATGGACTATCAAAAATGAATTGTCATTCTTTTTCCAACATCTTGCACATGGGACTTGTGATTTTTGCAAAATTTTTAATGAATCTTTGGTAAAATCCAGTATGTCCCAAGAAACTTCTCACTTCCTTAACTAAAATAGGGGTAGGTAGCTTCGGAATTACTTCAACCTTGGCTTGGTCAACCTGTAGTCCCTTTCCCGAGATATTATGGTTCAACATTATTCCTTCCTTGACCGTGAAATGGCATTTTTTCCAATTAAGAACCAAGTTGGTTTCCACACACCTCTGCAATACCTTCTCCAAATAACTTAGGCATTGATCAAATGTATCACCCACCATCGAGAAATCATCCATAAATACCTCTATTGAGTCCTCGACCATGTCGACAAAAATAGATAGCATACATATTTGGAATGTGGTAAGGGAATTACATAGCCCAAATAGCTTTCTCTTAAAAGTAAAAGTAACATAAGGGCATGTGAAGGTGGTATTATCTTGATCTTCGGGTGTAATGGATATGTGGTTGTATCTGGAGTAACCATCGAGAAAGCAATACCATACCCTTCTAGCAAGCCTATCTAGCATTTGGTCCATGAGCGGTAGAAGGAAGTGATCTTTCTCTGTGGTTGTATTTAATTTTTGGTAGTTCATGTATATTCTCCACTTGATGACTGGTCGTGTTGATATGAGTTGTCCTTTCTCATTTGGAACCACGGTCATGCCCCCCTTCTTGGGTACACACTGAACTGGACTTACCCATTTGCTATTCGCAATTGGGCATATCATGTCCTCATCTAACCACTTAGTGATCTCTTTTTTACCACTTCCTGTATAGGTGTATTTAATCTATGTTGGTGTTCCAAAGTGGGCTTACAACCTTACACTAGTTTGATCTTATGAGCACAAATCCCCAAGGGTACGCCCACAATGTCGGCTATTGTCCAGCTAATAACTTTAATATGTTTCTTGAGTACCTTGATAATAGCTTTGATTTGGTCCTCCTATATATCATATATAATAATTACTGGAAAGGTTCAATTGTTCCCGAAGAAAGCATATGTCAAGTGACTTGGTAGATCTTTTAGCTCAACCTTTGGTGGCTTCTCAATAGATGGTTTTGCTGGTTGTGTATCCTAATTTTTCAAATCGATATCAAGTTTAACAGGGTTTCTTGGTTGGCTTCCAGTCCCTATCACAGCAGCTACCACCTCGTCAGTCAATCGCATCTTCCTCACATAATTCAGCATAAATTTTGGCTATTCAATCAACTCCCTAATAAGCTAACTCCCTGAGGTTTTGAACAGAGTCATCAACCACATCAACAATCATATTAACATGGAAATCATCAGGCCTTTGTAAAGATTTATTGACATTAAAGCTCACTTTTTCACCATTCACTCTGAATTTCAAAGTCCCACTTTCGACATCTACCAAGGCTCTACCCGTGGCCAAAAATGGTTGTCCCAAAATGATGGGCACATCAATGTCCTGGTCATAATCCAACACTATGAAGTCAGCTGGGAATATAAATTTATTTACTCTAACCAACACATCATTCAATATTCAATATCTCGACTGGTCTTTTGATTGACCAGTCATCCATAATTAGCTTCATTATTATTAGGGCCAAGGTATTTATGCCAAGATGTTAAAATACCATTAGGGGCATTAGGTTTACACTAGCCCCCAAATTGCATAAGGATCTTCTAAAGTTACATGCTCCAATTGTTCATGGTACTATAAATGCACCTGGATCATTCCTTTTTGCCATCACTTGTCTAGTAAATAAAGCGCTACAGTTATGTGGAATTTAGATTGCTTTACAACCTAGGGCTCTTTTTTTTATTACCAAAGTCTTCATCAATTGTTCATATGTTGGCATCTTATTGAGAGCCTCAACCAATGGGATATTGATTGCTAAAGAAGTTAAGGTAGACATAAATTTTTGGAACTTAGCTTTGTCGCCTTCTTTCCCATGATGTTGAGTGAACCTTGCAACCTCCATGTGTAGCTCTTTAGGAGTGGTTCCCATTTGATTCATTTACACTTCAACTTTATAATCTCATTTCCACACACTTTCTTTGCCCCAAATAAAGGGGTCTCGGTCTCCATGTCAATTTCACAAGGAGTGTTAGTTCCAGTGGTGATATTTATGCAACTTTGACCATTGCCTATCGTTGAGTTGTGCACTTGTGCTGAGAGACCTGACAAACAAACCTCTAAACTTTTAATCGATACTGTGTGAGACAATACAGTATGGCTCAACTAGGAAAGCCCTAACTTTATTTCACCTATCACTTTATCAGAAGCTTTCACTTTTTTCAAAATGAGAGCAAGCATCTCATTGACTTGTGACTTGTTCAGGTTTTCCCATTGTTGAGTTAATTTAAATGTTTCTTGTGTCTCATCATGACATTGCACTGCTTTGATCTTTCCTCGACCACCACACTATCCAACATCAAAGTTCTGACCTTGATTCTCAAGTAACTGCTGAAAGGGCAACCGAGAACCTAATACTTGATTCCCAATAAAATACACTTATTCCACTTGATCACTCTCACTTAAGTCATGCTCATTGGACAAGATATTTACAGCTTGAACAACATTAGGTTGATTGTCATGACCTAAGATTAGGTCCTAAGAGTGACACGGCGAATGGGAACCTGAGAGTTCCCAAACAAATCTCATAGCATATATTTGCACATCATCAATTAGGAAGTGTATAGATATACATTAAACACATAGTTCTATGGGGTGGCCAAGTATGACTCACGCTATGAGGATATCATAGGGATAGGGATTAGTATGAATTCATATAACACGTATCACATAAAACTAAGGAATAGGTAAGGAGGACTCAAGCTATGGAGATATCATAGGACTTAGGACTTTCCACATCATCTCATATCACATAATCATATCATCCATACATATTACATAATCATAGCATTTAGAAATACACATAGCATAATCATAAGAAATACTACAAGATGTCCAATAATGCCTCTAGTCTACAATAGGTCGAGGGACAAGACACATCTCGGGCTCACCTTCAAATCATAACAGGAGGATAGAAAATGGCTTGTCCTTGGATTATAGGACTCACCATAAGAAACTCTTAGTTAATAGAGCTAGTCGTCAAGAGGTGGAAGATGATAGTCTCTGGTCCCTACATAGTTAGATCATGTAGGCAAAAGAGTATGTGTTAGTATGTTTGAAAGTACTAAGTATGCGGGCATGCAAATTCTTATGAACTTGTAATCCTGCAAATCAGTGTTAGATGACAAGGGAACACATATATAGAAAGAAGTATACAGGAAGAATACAATATCAATATGCCATAAAATCCATGATGCATGAATGTTATAATACATAACATAGTGGGGATGGGATCTCAACCTGTGGGGATGGGACCTCCATCGACATAAGGCCAAGTGAGCTATAACTTGGAACTTCGTCATCTACCCCACAACGCATAAAAAGGTGACCTACTTGCCAAAGGTATATCCACACATAATCATCCCTAAAAAGTGGCATACATGAACCTATGTTAGGCACATAGTTTATGAGAAAGAAGTAAGGATCCTTGGGGATTTTCCTCCCTACCTCTAATTCACTCGGTGCTAAGTCATCATCCCACGAGAATACATATACATATACGTGTTTTCAAAAGAGGATAAGTTTTTCAATTCATTTTCATGCATTTTTAGGCTCAAAGGTCAACATACTCCATAATCATGCATACTTAGGCTAAAAAGTCATATCATACTTCAAGTCATATTTTCATGTATAGGAATAGCTCCATCATGCTCATACATATTGTTGTAAACATCCATGATTGCTCAAAGAGCCATAACACAGACATGATATGATCACATTCTCGTCATACCCATACTTGAAACATACTCATAAATATTATTGGATCTTAACCAATATCATAAGCTTCATAAAATCAATGCTCATGCATACAAATGCCATGAATCATGAGAGGATAGCATGGGTAATAGATATTCACATTTAAAATATCATAATAAGAAGGATTCATACATAAATCATAAGGAAATCCATAATTAAAACATGATTTAAATTACCTATGCATAGAATTAAAGGGACATGCACAGTTTAACCTTCATAATATTAATGGAATTCATCAAATTAGGGTTTAAATCACTTTAAAATCAACAACTAAATACAACTCATACTTCAATTTAATCAAATAAACAACAATTTAAAAGACCCATGTTTAAAGTAAGCTCAATTTCATAAATTCAAGGGGTAAAAGGGTTTTGGGATCTTCATGGTTGAAAGAGGACCATGAATCAATCCTACATACCTTAGATAACCAAGAAGAATTAATAAGAAATTGATTAAAGAAGAAGACCCTTCCCTAAGCTCCAAGCTAATCTCCAAAGGCTCACTTGAGAGGAGTTCTTAGAAGAGAGTGATGAATAATCTAAGTGTATGAAATGAATTTGAATAGGAATATAGGAGTATAGGTCATTTCAGATGTTTAGGAAGGATTAGGAAGTCATAAACAACCTTAGGAAATTACCAAAATTACAAGTAAACCATTAATGAAATAGAATTTAAAAAGAGTCCAGGTGGTCCATCAAAAAGCCTCACGACTCGTGAAGAGGCACACAGATCGTGTACTGGTCCGTGGAGCTGGACTTGGTCAAAATCCAAACAAGGTTGGCTCCCACTGAAGGCCTCACGAACCGTCAAGGGGTAAATGGATCGTGAAGGTGTTCGTTTAACTGACGCAAGCTCCTGAATGGTAACCTTATACTTAGAATCATTCCTTAGGATTAGACCTTCACAAAACACCTTACCACGACTCGTGGGAGGTCACACGAGACCCCTTAGATAGACCATCTAAAGGGACATGACCTGTTTGGGGTCTCCTAGTGCCTTGCCTTAATCAAAACTCGGAATCAAGTGAAACTAGATGCATTGGAAAGCTAACTAAAAAAGACTTTCAATTTGGTAGGTCATAGACCACCCAATTCTTCTTGTGTTAAGAGATATGACAAGTTAAAGTTGACCCTTCCAACGATTCTTATGAAAAGTTTAACCAATGTAATTCGTTTGAACATGGCTACATGAGGGAGACTTATGATGATGATAAACCAACTAAAATGAGTTCAAAATCAGTGTACATTGCATCGACAAGATTTTTCAAAGTTTGGGTCCTTACTTCATCTCTCCCTTGGGATCATTCATCCTCTAATGGGCTAGAACATGGCTTGAAAGCTTGACTTAATCAAGAAACATACAACATGAAGACACAATGCATAAATTATTACTTGAAAATCAAAAAATTATCAAAACCCAAGTCAAAACATCTTTTAAATCACTTTCATGCACATGTATGAATGTCATGATACGAAACTCAGGAGTTAAAGAATTAGGACCACTTAAATAGAAAGAACCTAGTACCTTAGGCTTGAGTAGATTGTAAGAGATAGGGATATTGCCTCATCACGTCTGACTCTGCCTCCCATGTAACACTCTCCACATGTTGATTTCTTCAAAGCACCTTAACTAAGGCTACGTCCTTGTTGTGAAGCAACTTCACTTGTCTATCCAAAATTTCCACTTGCACCTCTTCATAAGTCAAGTTCTCCTCAACCTCAACACCTTCCAAAGGTACAATTGAACTAGGATTGTCAATCAACTTTTTCAACATAGACACATGGAACACTGGGTAGATAGAACTCATATCCAAAGGCAAATCTAATCTACAAGTCACATTACCAATCCACTCTATAATCTCATATTGATGTCGCCCAAGCTACACCTCCTCTTTGAAGGTTGAAGCGGTCGTTGTCAAGTAATATAAACTAAACAAGGTTAGGGTCTAACCCATAGAGAATATGGTAGGATCCAGAATAATTTAAAGTAAAGTGGGGTACATGACCCATTTGGGTCTCTTGATGCCTTGCCTTAGCCAAAACTCTAAACATATTCCTTGCACAGATGGCTTTACAAAAATGAGCATAACTTCTCTATCCGAACTCGAAATCAAGTGAAACAAGATGAATTCAAAAGATAACTCAAAGACCTTCAATTTTATAGGTCATAGATCATGCAGTTCTTCTATTGTTAAGAGATATGACCAATTAAACTTGATCCTTCTAACGGTTCTTATGAAAAGCTTAATCAATGTAATCCCTTTGAACATGGCTACATGATACAAACTTATGATGACCATAAACAAACTAAAATGAGTTCAAAATTAGTGTACATCATATTGAAAAGGTTTTCCAAAGTCTGGGTCTTTACACCGATGCACTTAGGTCACATATTGTGCTATATATCTAACTTTCTCACCATTTGTGTGATGATCTCATCTCGCCTCTTCTCTTTATTCAGTCGTTCTTCAGATATTTGACCCCTTGTAATTGAAGAATATTCCTCATGATTATACTATGCCTTACTTATTTTAGTCACTTCGTCTAGTAATTTTGTAGCTAGTGCGAATGTTTACTTAATGAGCCCACCTCGGACCAATCGATTTGTCATGCTTTTGTTGACGACACTTAGGCTAACATAGAAATATTATAGAAATAAATTACCTGAGATCCATGGGTTGGACACTGGAGAAGAAGCTTGCAAAATCATTGCCAAGCCTCATATAAGGGCACATCATCGACTTTTCTAAAATATATTCTTTCTCAGCTTGATCATCCTTGAAGGTGGGAAGAATCGTTCAAGGAACTCATTTTATAATTCTTCCCATGATGCAATTGATCCACGAGAAAGTTTAGCTAACTACTTTGTTGCTTCTCCTGTTATGGAAAAAGGGAAAAGTCTCAATCTAATAGCTTCTTGTATGATTCCCCAACACTTGAATAGTGAACACACCTCAAGAAATTCCAGAGGTGCTCATAAGGGTCTTCACATTCCTGACCTCCGAATAATCCCCAACAATGGTGCCATTTTTTATGTCGCTCAACCTGACTACTCAAAGGAAGAAGGGGCGATCGTCATCAACATAATAACCCAACTTTAGAGATTGGGGTCGATCCCACAGGGAATTGTTATTCAAGGTGGAAATGACTCATTGGACCAAGTAATTCTAGGATCTGGGGGGTTACAATAATCAAAACAGACTGCAGCTAATAAGTTCTAATTAATCAACTAAACATCTATTAAGGGGAGATGTTGGGGATGTGCAAATATGAGAATCGATCTATCAAATAGGTCTAGATACTTGACTATATGAGTTGATATTAAGTGAATAAGCTAGGTTGTTTGCAACCAAATCATCTATGATAATGGTTGTTTCATATGAATCCGCTAGGATATCACACGCAGACCGCCGAGGACACGTTTGGCCTAAGAAGTTGCAGCAAAACCCCTAATACCTTAGCCATTGAATCTATGGATATGTACTTCAACTGAAACCCCATAAGGTTTTTGTCCATTATATCTATTTCACACTCTAATAGTTCCAGCTAAGGTACAAATCAGAGATCTAAAACAAAATCCCAAGTTTGCAACCTTGAAATTTATACATTAAACTTATGAATAGATATAAATTCACCCAAATCCACTATAGATAAGTTAAGATACCGCAGACCCAATCAATAAATCAAAGACCCATATCAAAAGCATACCCCCAACATGGAGTTTTAGCCACACATGCTAGAAATTAAAGATTGAATACCATACATAGTAGCATAAGTCATGGGTAACAAGATTGAGTGCAAATCAGTTGATTATCACCAGACAATCTTCTGCAATTTGATGCCAAAAAGCTTCAAAATCCTAACCTTTTTTGTACTCTAAGAGAAAAAATTTATGTACTACTACAAACTAATTATTTTGGAACTAGAATGAATAGATGAAGTACAATGTTCTTTCTAACCTTTTTTGTACTCGGCGATCAAGCCCGAGCACTCTGACAATGCACCGAATGTGCACTTGACTGCTTTCTTGTGCGTCTTCATAAGGCTTTTGTCACTGCAACATTAGGTGATGACTCTTTGCTCCACCTATCCAATTTGGCGGTGCGCCAAAATATTTTTCGTATCACCTTTCTGTCAGTATTCTGGGGCTTTGGGTGCTGCAACTTTAGGTGATCACTTGTGTATTTTGGCATATCGCCGAGTATGCTTAGCGACATCAATTATGAACACACTCTTGGTTGTTGTATAGATAGGTGATCTCATGGAGCATTTGGTGGATCGTCGAGAATATCGACGACCCTGCTTTTCACCGCCTTTCTGTACTTTTCCTCACTTCCAAAATTCTACCAAGTATTGCCCATTTGTGCACTTTTAACTCCATTTCCTGTCATAGCACATGCATATGTGTTAGCAGTTAGAATTAATATCACTCTAAGGGCAATGTTTTTTGCAATTTAACCCCAAGATGAGTCTGAAATATGGACTCATCAATTGTGCACCTTAACTCAAGCCAAAAGTCTAAGTTGAGAGTGGCTGCTGAAAAGGAATCACGCCAAATGGGAGGAAGCATAGGAATGCAATAAAAAAGGATAAAATATGAGGTGGGTGCAAAACAATCAATAGATACCAAAAACTTGAGCAGAAAAAAAATCGATAAAAAAATAAAAGGCACTAAGATAAAAAAAATAGAGCAAGGAACCCGAAATTGTTTGAAATAGAAAAAGTGAAGAATAAGGAAAAAGTCGGCATTGGTAAGGAGAAAGTGTGAAATTGCACAGTGCCAATGAGGGTCATTGGTCACTATGTTCCCAAAATATCATACCCAAGCCCCCTGAGCCTATGTGATAAGCCTAGAAAGTCCTATAGTGATCCTAGTCCAAGAAGTTGAAGGTCATAGTTAGGAGTATAGGGGTAAGCCTATGGTATTATGCACATAGTTTGAATATCTTTGAGAGTGAGAGTCTTTATTAGTCCAAAGCATTAAATTTGTATTTTTTACTCTGAGTGAGAAGCGGGACTTCTTTTTTTTTTAGGGCACTTGAATTATGTTATTGATTTTGAACTATCTCAATGATTGTTGATTTTCAGTATTGCCTTGTCTATCATAGTTGCACTATTGTACTGATTCACATGAGTTTGTCTGATAACTGCCTGAGATGTGGGTATCTGAGACTGATTTTAAGATGATGTATGCCATTATATTGAGGTTTGTGTGTTTCTATATTGCTTATGTAGATTGAATCTGTCGCCTGAGGACAAGCAATAATTTTAAGCTGAGGGTGTTGATGTGCTACCAAAATACAACACTTTTGATGCTTAAAACTTAGGATTTTATCCGTTCTCAAAGAGATGTTAGTAGGTTTGATATATTTTTGTGTCATTTTTACAAGATTACAAGAATTGAGGTGATTTGGGATAGGGTCATTAACATAAGTATACAAACAAAATGGTCAAAATTACATTGGTCTACCAACTTTTGCTAAATTACACTAGAATACCATTAAATAATTACAAAATAGGTAAAGTTTCTTTTTTGATATCAATTAATGCTTAAAACAAATTGATGTGATATGTATTGGGAAGGCAAAAAGTTGAACAAAAAAACTAAATAAATGGTGGAAACATTGCATTAAACATGTGGGGAAGACAAATTCGAATAAAAAATATGTTTAATCAATAAATGTACAAAAAATTTAGTTGAATAAAATTGTATATTTTGGTAAATATTTTGTTATTTTAGTAAATAAAAAAGATATGGTAATTTCAAGTGTTAAAGTGTCTACTTTTGTAATTTTTCCTTTGGGATAAGTGCAGCAAAACTCAAGTTTTCAATTATTTATGGAGCAGTCTACGCTACGTGGTCCTCTCCACGAGTCATAGGATGATTCGTGAGTCAAATCCAGTGAAGGTTGAATTTTCAGATGTTGAGGTTATGGAGTATCAAATGAGTCGTAGAATTCTTCATAGACCATAGGTATACTCGTATGTCAAAGATTAGAAAAAATGTTAAATGTTGAAGTGTTATAAAATGAGTCTACTTACGAGTCTAAGATGGATGACGGGTCGTAGATAAGATCTCGCCTAGAGGATTAAAGTTTTGAAGAGTTTCAGAAGAGTTAGTAGATGAAATTCTTTACGGGCCATAAGTCAGAAGACGGCCTATAGGACGTTCTCATAGGTTGACAATAGATTTTGTGCATAAAAGAGTACGAAGCCCAGGTACGAGCCATGGATCCTCATACGGCCCATAACTTTGCCCGTCCGATCTGTCGATTCTAGTTTTCCTATTTTATTTTGGCTTAAGTTTTTACTTATTATAAATAGGTTTTTTTTTACGAAGGAGACGATAGGGAGAGAGAAAAACACATGAGAGAACATTGAGAACTCAATACTTGTGATTATTATTTATCTATAACATTGTGATTTCTTGCGAATATTCAGATTGATTTTCTTTAATTCATCATTGTAAGTATTTAATTATGTTATTCCATAACATGATTACTTCATTTACAATGATCATGTGTAGCTAAATCCACAACTAGGGTTGTGGGAACCATGAAGAATTAACAAAGTGAAATCTGAATAATTTTTAATTCTTGGAAAGTGTTCATGCATGTATTAATTATGTCCTTCTATATGAATGTTTTTTAATGGTGGTCAACGTTAGAACTTACCCAAATTCTTATCTACTGGATCAAGGTGGTACTGAATGGGAAAAAAGGGTAGTTAACATAATTTGATGTGATCCCTCTCATCTAATCAACCTGAATTGATCACGGGATGGTTGTACTGGGATAAAAGGTAAGGTTTAGTAATATCACACTGTGAGAATGGATCAAATCACATAGTGAAATTTGCCTCTCACCTGGATAAGGGGATTAGGTGAATTTAACTTACCATTCTACATGCTACACACTAAACAAGATTACGATTATCTGGATGTACTGAGTTAGGGAATCATGGAGAATGAAATATCCTAGTTACTTCTTTCACTGATTTCACAACACTCGCACTTGATTGATTTCTCTAGTTTAGGTTCAATTTTTATATTTAAAAAATCCTTTGAAAAACAAGTAGATTAATTCATTCTAATTGTTCATAATTGCTTCAGGTCTAACCATATTCCCTGTGAGATTCGACCCTAACCTTTGCTAGGTACTATATTTTGACAGAGATCGCTTATTCTCTAATTGAAGGTATAGTTTAAGGCTGGAAATATGAAGCCTTTGAGGGTTGATTTGGTAAAAGATGCTTAGGATAAGGTAAGAAGTACCCAAGCTAAGATCCTAGCTGTTCAGAGTTGATAAAGAAAGTATGTAGATCTCAAGGTCAGGGATTTGATATGTCAGGCTGGTGAACAAGTTCTTCTGAAAGTATCCCCATGAAAGTTATTATAAGGTTAGGTAAGAAGGGCAAGCATAGTCCTCGCTATATTGGCCCATTCAATATCCTTCAATGTGTAGGGTTGATGGCTTATAGGTTAGCTTTGCCACCTAGCTTGTCAGCATCCATCTAGTGTTCCAAGTGTCTATATTGAAGAAGTACCATGGAGATAGAGATTACATCATTAAGTGTAACTCGGTGTTATTGGATAAGTATCTGCAATATGACGAAGAGCAAGTTGCAATTTTTGATCGAGATATTCAGAAATTGAGGACCAAAAATATTAAGTTGGTGAAGGTCTAGTGGAAACATTATCAAGTCAAGAAAGTGACATGGGAAAATGAAAAGGATATGTGAGATAAGGATCCTCAGTTATTCGTCAATTGTCAATTTAGGCACTACTCTATTGTTATCTTAGCCTAGTTTTGCCTATTTGATTACTCAAAAATAAGTAATGGATAAATCGATATTGGTTGTAATTATCTAACCCCGTCGTTATGGATAGGTCAATGGAGAAGAAAATTGAGTCAAAAAACTTTCGAGTAGTAACTTGAAAATTTTGATCCTAGGTCAGACTTGGACAAAATCAAAGTCAAGTGAGATCTGCAGGAATCTAATGAAGGATTGGGGGTTAATTCATGAATTTAATTTTTTAGGTTGATAGGCAAGGCAATAAGGAGCCTACAGCTTTACAAAAATGGAATTCGAGAAAGTAGAACTGCCAAAATTGATCTTGGAGTAAATGATATAATTCAGAACGTCATGATTTGAGAGTGTGTTATGAAATGGGGACTATAATATAATTTAGAACGTCATGAGTTGAGAGTGTGTTATGAAGTGGGGTCTAGAGATGTGAGTAATGGGTTTTTATCTCTGTGAAATCTGTCATGATATAATTATTCTCGCTATGATGGTGCTACCATAGTGGGATAAGTGACGATCATGAGGGGACAGTCGATCACGAGTTTTAAGTTAGAAATCATTTTTATTTTTCCCACTTTGTTTTCTTGAGAGAGCAGAAATGACCTAGGATAGTTTTTCTTCAATTTTTCACTAAATTCATCGATAAAGGTAAGTTAATCATTCCTCTAACTTGTGAATTGATTCCTAGACCTTAGAATCTAGGGAAGTTTTTTTACAGGAAGGCTATGACCTGCAATTAATGGTAGAAAAAGTCCTAGTTGGGGGAGATGACCATAAGAGTGGCCAAGATTAAGATTTTGATGTAATCCAAAAAAAAATTTATTTTTTATCCTTTGTATTTTTTATTTGTTATAGAAGAACTAGCCAAGATTTTGAAAAAGAAAAAGCTCTGATTACTCAAAATTTTCAAGACTTGTTTTGAGGTAGGTGATGATTTTGAAATCTTTTTTTTTATTATATATGCTTGTTAACTACTTCATTAGTACTTCCTATATGTATGTGAATAGAAAATAATGAAATGAACCTAGTAAATGATTACTCATGATCAATTACATCTAATGAACCTTTCATCAGATTTGTGCAAGTTGTGAATTATGCATGTAATTGTAATTATGATTGTAATTATTGGATCATCAGGTGTCACATTCTGACACATTATTGACTCGAGTGTCAAGATTCGACACATCATTAGATCGGGTGTCATGTTCTGACACAATTTGTTTGGGTGTGGATCCCATGAGAGGACCATTGTTGAACTGTTGTGATAAGAATGATAATTATGGAAGTGGTGCATTGAGCATTAATTGTAAATTGTTATTCTTCCATATGTGTGGTTTTCTAAGTTGTGGTTACTTATATTATATTTTACTTATTGGAATAGTTGCATGATCCTACCAGTACATATTTGTTATATGTATTGATGTTGTACTAGGTCTTTTTTGTTGACTACAGAGCATATTTAGGTGGCTATTGACAGACCTCAATTAGGAGATTATTGATTCTCAGAATTCAAGGGTGATCCAACTCTTTTAGGCTACCGTGAGTTCTTCTATGATTCTCAATCCACTTACATCTAGCTTAGATTATTTAGACACTATGTAGTTATAGTTTTTCTGGAGTTGCATCCCTTTTTGTTTAGGATATTGGTAGATGTTTTGGTACAATAACTTTCAGATTTTTGGGGGTTGTTTTTCGCATTATGTTTGACTATTCCTGTTGAATTTATGGGAACTCACTTTTTGCTTTATTTAAACTTGCTTTCACATCTTTAAATATTTATTCTTGATAGTTGTCTTAATTGGGTTGTAGCAATGGTTCTCCCATCGAGGGTATTAGTGTGGGTGCCACTTACGGCCTATCCCGATCGTGACAATTTAGTTCCTAATTGTTTTTATTATTAACTATATATAATAAATTTTAAAGCATTGAATTTATTATATTCAAAAGGTTATATATTAAATTGACATTCTATTTATTAATTCATAAGGGGTGTGTCAAGTCAATATGAGGCAACAAAAATTGGACGGATGGATCGGAGTTTAATTGTTCTTAGTGCCAACCTTCGGGTTCATCCTATATCGTACATAGATTAAGTTTTATATATTGACGATGTACAAATATTTATATATTCAAATTAATTAAAAAGTATTACTCTATTATTATACATATTGATTGAGAATTTAAAAAATATAATAACTAAATCTTTGTAATAAATTACACTACGTCCATAACATAGAAAAATAGTTAATGTTGATAGGTATATGTGTAACTTAAAAATGGATGTCACAATAGTAACTTCTCATTCCTGAGTTGGTTGGTCAGGATCCTTAATCAAGTCTGACCTCATTCATATTGCTGCTGAAAGAGGTAGGTATTAGTCAAAGCTTCTTGGTTTTATTCTTTGGCACGTTAGGTAGGTTAAATAATAGCAAACTGTATATAGTCTTAATCAGTATAGGAGTATATATATATGTGATATCTTGCCTTCCTATTTTGTCTTTGAAGTGTACGTATCTTCTATTTTCATATGCTTGATTCTACTAGTGCAAAAAATGCTGTACTCCGTATGTATACACACACGACACAAAAGAACCAAACAAAATTTGCGTTTGACCATCATACTTTTGGCCTATAGTATAGTGGTTTTCAAAATCAAACCGTAACATGACAATTCAAACTTCACTAGCACAAACAAGATGAAGACAAAGACAGCTCTTTGTCTCTTCGAAGATTTTCAAATATCAGAACAATTACCGAGGTCAAAGGCCTTCCTTTTTGATGAAATGAAAGCAGAAAGTTACAAACCTAATTAATCGATAATCGATGAAAAAATGTTAAGTCAAACTAAATTATCCGATATTATATTAGTTTGGTAACAATTTAATATACATAAAAATAATAAATCGATAATCAATAAGTCGAACTCATTAAGTATAAAAAGCAAATTGAACCATTGATAAACATCTCTAGCATACACGTAGAACGTAACATATTAAATAGTTACTTAAAGCAAAGATAGAATTAAACACCAGCTAATAAATTATGGGCAAATTATAGAAATCTCATACTTTACATGCATAATCTCAATATATACCAATTTTTTCTGAAATTACTAAAAATC
>JBCEWC010000382.1:0-59843 GCA_038996855.1 Solanum aculeatissimum | reverse complement strand
TTCCATATAGTGAATATTTTTCCGGTGGCCCGTGGTTTTTCTCCAATTTGGGAGTTTTCCACGTTAAATCTTTGTGTTGTTATTCTCTTTAAATATCTCTGTTATTTTTTCTACTTGAATCTAAACCTGGGGAAAGGGAAAAATTGTCGTTTTTCCCAACACATACAACCATAATTGATTTTTTCTTCTTTTTTTTTGGCGCTATATACGTATAGAGCACTAACAATTAACAGTCTCGCTACACCTCACAATTTGCTCCTTAAAATGTATAACTAAATTAGGCCAGTTTAATTGGAAAAAGAAAATCTGCCACCTATATGATTGGACCAAAAATCCTAACAATTAACAATATGACATTTAAAAATTTGCTTCTTAAAACGTAAAATTTACCACCACTAATAAGAGAATAAGGCCACCATGCCATTCATTTTGTCTAATTCCATGCAGACTTAATATTATAATGATTAAGACTATAAAGAATGAGTCTTTTGAACCTTGAAAATTAGAGACGTTAGTATTTGATACATTTGATATGAATGAATATAAGGTATAAAAGTTGCAAATTTTTAGATATGATTGAATATAAAGTGTAAAAATTACAAACTTCTAGATATCCAAAAATCCATAGTAGTAAATTTGATATCAAAGATTTTCCCAACATCATTATGAACATAAAGTCCCAAGCGTATTTTCATTTTGTGATCCAATACATATCTTCATTTTGCCCTTTATGTCATGTGATAGCTTCTTTATGATCCCAACATTCTTGCCAATACATATTTTCATTTTGCTTTCCAAAATTCACATTTTTTAAGATAAAATCCATAATTCAAACCAAATATGAGTTGAGTTTTGCCCAAACTATGCCCACCCCTACTAATGGGGTTTATTCTCCCCCCTCTAGCCAGCCCTAAAACCAACTAGCACATTATTACATATAAGTTTAAAAAGAAAAGAGAGCCCCATCTCCATTGTGAGGAAAACTATAAACAAGAGCTTGACGTACTATTTTCCTACAAATTATTCTAATCACCTGAACCTGCTAACCTTCGCCTGGTGGCATTGGAGACTGATACCTGACCGAACTTATCAGCCTCGGTTGAAGGTAATCGATCTTTGAGGGACGTATAGTGACGCAACCATACACCAGTATACACCTGAAAAGAGGATTCATATATCATCTAAAACAGAATTACCAGGATCAATGGCAATGGCAAAAGAGACCAAGTTATGTTACCTGTGCTGGTCTCATTATCTTGGTATCAGGATCATCCAGGGACTCGCGCCAATGTGCCAAGTAGCCAGCCATGCGCGGGATTGCAAATAAAACTGGAAAGAACTCCGTGGGAAATCCTATTGCCCTGTTACCCAACAAAATATTACTGTAGCCTAGATCATTCTAGACAGAGTCACATGAAGATTCATGTAAAATTATGCATACCTGTAGATTAAACCAGAGTAGAAATCAACATTCGGGTACAACTTTCTTTCTACAAAGTACTCATCTGAGAGTGCGGCTTTTTCCAGAGCAACAGCAACCTGAAGATAATATGAGAGAATCTGCAAACTATGGGAGGTGAAGGTGAAGGGTAAGGGGTGTGGGGATAGGGTGAAGATGAGGTGGGGAGGACACTATCAATGTGGAATGTCACTTGTGTCATCTCTTTTCCATACTTCCATTGGGAAAGTTATTTTCCTCAATTTTAAAGAATTTATTTTCCTAGAAAAAAATGTTTTTCAACATCTTTGACCAACAGAACATGAGGAAATCGGAAAACAATTTCTCCGTACAGAACACACTCCAAGTGTTCTGCTCCAGAGAATATAGGACACATTGCTTGTTTCTTGAGATCTTTTCTCAGTAGCTCATAAATTCATAAATCAACTAGATCTGATCACATCTACAAGTATTTTCTCCACCATAATACAAATTCTAGTAAAATTTGAAGAAATAACAATCACTGTCACCTTTTTCCAGAGATTTGAAGACGTTTAGAGGTTCTTTTTCTTTTCAAGCCACCGATGTAATACACTAATCATGTCAGACTGTTCATGCGATCTAGCATCAATTATAGAATCAGCTAGCTTAAGCATATATACTACATATTCTACTGCTTCAAAATGATAAGAGATACGAGATAGTGGATTTAACTTTTGAAAGCATGATATCCACATGAAGACAAGTTAAGCAAAACCTCAATTAAAGGATCCCGGCCAACAATAGAAAACACTTCTTCTGCAAGCTTTTTAATCACTTTTGCTCTAGGATCATAATTTTTGTAGACACGGTGCCCAAAACCAGACATCTTACGCTTCCTAGAGGAAAGGAAAAGAAAAACGTAGAAATGGTCAAAATAAGAATAAGACGATTTTCTTAATGTTAAAGATGACTACCAGAAACTGATGTACCTGTTCTTCACGCCCTCAATAAACTCTGGAATATTGTCAATACTTGCAATCTCGCTGAGCATCCTGAGCACAGCCTATACAATTGAAAAACAACACAGTATGGTACTACAACCAGCAAGTGTTATGGTGACACGAAGAGCGTGCTCATTATAGTTGGAAGCTCATGTAAAAGAAATTCATCATCTTAGTACATCAAAGTTGTACCTCATTTGCACCCCCATGAAGCGGGCCATACAAAGCACCAACCGCTCCAGCTATAGCTGTGTACACATCAACACCGCTGCACAGATATTGGGGTATCAGTAGGCTAAAACTTTTAAGCTGTTTGATATGGCTAGAAAATGACTACCTTGATGCAAGATGACGAGCAGCTGCTGTTGAGCAATTCATTTCATGCTCCGCATGTAAAATGAAGAGAATGTCCACGACACGAGCAAGTCGAGGGTTGGGTTTGTAAGACCTATTACCTCTGCATGTTCATGGAACAAATTGTTATCTTGCTAGATCTTACATCAATAAACAAGGATGTCATGGACCACTACAGTCATACTGTTTCACTGGGTAAAGAAAGAACAATAATTGTTTTTATCCAATTTAGGTGAATCACTTAATTTTTCTTTCCGGCTGGGGCTTGATATCAGAGAGAGCAAAGTTAAGAAATCGAACATACAATGAATCTAGCATGTACAAGAAGTTCTCTGCATAAGAAAGGTCGTTGGATGGAAGAACAGGTGACCTTCCGGCCATCCTCAAATAAGCAGCTGCAGCAATTACAGGTGCCTGCCAAAATTCAGCAAATAGGATGGATTAGTGTAAACAAAGCCGAGGTCGTATATATTTAGAAGGAACATGAGTTCATGATGTAATTATTCAGCAGTTTAAGCAATCAAGACAAAGTTAAGGGAAAAGCAAATAGAAATAACCTTCCCAAGGATGCGAACTATTTGTTTATCCCTCACTTGTTTTGAATTGTATATATCTTGGCCCTGCATCAATATAAACACACATGTTTAGAGTCGCAAAATAAAAGATTGTAATACTAACGCTTGATGTCTATCAGAGTCATCCCATCCTCTTCGGAGGGAGGGAAAAGGTTTTAGCATAAGATCTATTGCCATTGTTGTTATCGCCAACTTTATTACACTCAGTTTTGTCTTTATTTTCTGGCCGTAACATATCTACTTCATAAAGGTAATCTTGTTTAAATGACAATGTTTTACTAAGAATGAAAAACATGTTAAATTTTCTAAGAATTTACATGGACTAGATGGGGGAAACAACCCTGATGCGGACATATTTCTGTTGTTTTTTAACATAAGAGACTCCAAAGTTTGTTACTAGAGACTCAAATAGAAAATAGTAAAGACTGAATATAATAAAGTTGGCAATAGTAACAACAGCAATAAATCTTAAGTGAAACCTTGTCCGGACTCCGAAGAGGATGGAATGACACTGATACGAGTAGGGGTTTGACGAGGAGCACAGGACAACACCAGGCGGCTAGTTTGCGAGGTCAAAAACTTTCTAGAAACGTAGGCATTCATGTCCCTGAAAGCCTAGATATCAATGACCGCCAAGCAAGACGAAGTGCTAAACCGGATTTATCTATAAACTCTACTTCAAAATAAGTCCAACTCGTGCAGCAAAATTAGAGGAAGTGCTGCAACAGAGTCTAACTTGTTCTCCATCACCCTAAGTTGGGTGTTGAACCAGTATTTGTAGCACGTCATCCTCCACCACAGCTGATGAATGTAGCCTCTTGACAACAAATTCAGAATTAAAAAGGGATTTAAACACCCCATCCCCTATACCCTTTGTTCCAAGAAGGCCAGCAGAAGTAATTAAAGCTATAGATAAGAGTTGGACAGAAAAAACAATGTTCCAGTCTCTTACTTATAAAGAAGCTAAGTTGTCAGCCAAACAAGAGGGAGGACAAAAAAAATCACTAAAGAATTCAACTTTGTCAAAAGGAAAATTTTACCATCTTTACCGAACTGTTTCAACATTATGTCATAATGGCAAGAAATAATAGCAGTATCCCATGTGTCATTAAGAAAGGACCGTCAAGTGGTAAAATATTCAACAGAAAATCATGAAAAGATATCCTAACAAATCAAAATAAGGTAAAGGAACATCCAATGCAATGGAATATATGTAAAGCAAAAACAGATTTTCCTCGAACAAATAGATTGCCTGCAGATTCATGCATATTGAAATACAGTATCACAACAGAGGGGGAAAGGAGGGTATAAAACTTGGAACTCCAAAATTTTGCTTACCCTGAGAGCAGGATTGGCATCAGGATGAAATAAAGAAAGAGCATTCATAGCACTAACAAGAACTTCTAATGCTATGGATACATGTAAAAGCAAAAAAGAGATTTTGCTCAAGCAAATATATTGCCCCCAGCCCCAGGTATATGTGGAATATGTTGGTATCACAGCAGAGAGAGAAAGGAGGGTACAAAGTTGGGAACTTCAAAATTTTGCTTACCCTAAGAGCTGGATTGGCATCAGGATGAAAGCTAGAAAGAGTGCTCATAGCACTAACAAGAACACCCATCGGGTGAGCATCATGAGGCATCGACTGTATGATATCCTGCTACACAAGATCACACTATTATCTCAGCTACTCTATGCTCAAAATAGTTCACATCGAAATGACTATGCAATCACAAGGAAATACATGAAATGTGAGATCTGTAGCATCTGCCAAGAATATATCTGAGAAGCGTAATATAACCTGATGAAATGTGATATTAGTAGGACAATTTGGTGGAACTAGACTTTTCCTCCCGTGACACTCCAGGCTCTCCTTTTATACAAGGGAAGGCACTGAATGCTAACATTGCAGGTTCATATATAGCAAAATAAGCAAGTTCCCTAGAGCTAAGTTCAGATGGACAAAAGTCTGAAGAAATCTATTTAAGCCACTTGACTCTGTCTGGAACCGAACAGCAATGCCTGAGACTAGCAAGCTATCAGATGGGCCAAATAGACAAACATGTCTAATATGCCCTTGGTTTTTTAGAAGTTTCATGCTCCAAGGGGTGACACTTTTAAGATAAGTATAGTAAAAAATGTACAACAAAGAGGTTGTAACCTGTGTCTTAAGATAATGGATAGCATTTGAATTGGTGACAAAACCAATATATTAGCACACAAATTAAAGCTTTCTTTGAAGATTAAGATATGATCGTACCAAAACTCCTTGGGGAACTGCTGAATGTTGTGAAACAGCAAACTCCCAGTCTGCTAATTGGTTCTCAGATGGTAAATTACCGTACACTGCATAATTCAAGAAGCGCATTTGATAAAATATAAACCAGCTTCTGAAGCAGAAGCTTGGAGCAACAAACTCTTCTAAAGATAACAAGAACGATGAAATTTACAAAAAGAAGTTCAAGAAATCCGATTATGCATTAGAAGTGACGTTTAAGAATATGATTATATAAATTTCATTATTAACACTTACTCAAAAGATAAGCCACTTCTAAGAAGGAACTTCGCTCAGCCAACTCTTCAATTGGGTAACCTCTATACCTGAGAATCCCTGCATCACCATCTATGTAACATATTGATGAACGAACAGGAGCTGTGTTGAGATAGCCTGGATCATAAAGCTTGAGACCCTTATCATTGTTTCCAGTAGTTATCTATGTAGCAAATTAACAACTATATCAGATGCAAGACACTTCCAATAAAACATAAGGATGATAGAGGAGACATATGATCCTCGTATAACAAGAAATTTTCTCACAGAATAAGTGAACAACAATAACACATTGGTAGTGAAATCCCTCGTCTTAAAATTGCATTGTCGCGGAATTCCTATAAAACCAAATAGAATAATTGTATAATGTATATCAAGGAACACCGAGTTTTTGAAAGACTAGAGCAACAACAGCTTGTTTGGATAGTTGTCATTTGGGTACACTGTATCGTTCAGCGGTCTAAAGAATAATCTTATACTGCTACTTCCTATTTCCCTTTAAATTTTTCTTGTCATTTTTGACAAGTGAAGGTAGGACAAATTTTTTTTTCTATTATAACCTCAATTGTCATTGAGTCGAGAAAAATATAATGAGTAAATATGTATGGACGTTTATCAATTAATAGAAATAAAATGATAAGCTTAGGATATCAAGTCAAAATTTGAAAACTAAAAATGAAACCTATTGTACAGAGCAGAGCTTACAATATTAAGATTAACACATAATCACACCAAATGGATGTTATAATCTGAAGGATATTATGCCAAACTAGAAGAGTAGGGAATACAACTACTACAAAAAAGTTGCGTAATATTACACAAAATTAGACTTTCAATCGTTACTTGAATCAAATTTAAGTATATGATACAATCAAAATAAATATCATATTTAAACTAACACCACAAACAAACTGTAGAATTCAAAAAAAAAATTAAAAAAAATAGAAGCTTACTTTCTTAAAGTCGGTGGCCTTGATAGTGCCGTTCTCGGAAACCGGAACCTGATACTTCTTACCGGTCCTCTCATCGATGATCGTCAAGGCACCTTTTAGATTAGGTGGCGGCAACACGACGGCGGACGATGCGGATACAGTAGAAGTTTCCAGAACAGATGAATCGGCGGCGAGATGAGATGTAATTACCGATAACCGAGTTCGAGCAACGGCTGAAGTATTCCGGCAATCCATAATTCAGCTACTACCTAATTCTCTGAATTCAGTTAATTGTGATCCTGCAAACGCATTGCATGTGCCGTTTATATATGATGAAGAAAATTTGTAAATTTTCTGATGAGGACGTTCATATTCTAAGCACGTGTAATGCTTGATTTAGCTCCAACTAGTTATATATATCCATTACTTGGCGTTTACATTTTAGTAGAAAAAAAAGTCTAGACGGGAAATATATATTATTTAAAAATTACGTAAAAATTATATAAAAATTTTGATGGATTATCTTAATTTTATTTATATCACATAAATTAAGACAGATAAAGTAATATTTATTGAGTCGGTACAAGCATAGACTCAAAGAATTAACTGATATATCTTGTTTTCATTGATGGTAGATTAAGAAATACGAAAAATTGTATTATAAATCACAATATATTAATAATTTAAATATTAAAAATGTATTCAAAATTTGATTGATTCTCAAAATTTCATCTATCTCACATCCACATAAATTGAAACAGGAGAGTAACATATATTATTTAAAAATTACATAAAAAAATTCTATACATCAAAATATTAACACCTCAAAAATATTTAAAAATTAAATTGACTCTATAGTGTTACCTATGCCGCACAAATTGAAACAAATAAAAATAACATACATTCAAGGAAAAATTGAGAAAAGGATCAAAATTATCCCTTATCTTTGAGTTAAGAATCAAAGTAATCCTTGTCTTTTAACATGGAGCACTAATAATCCTCCATGTTTCAAGAATTGGTGCACTTTTAATATGTTTGCAAACATCTGTCTAATTTTTAACGGACTTCTCTTTCGCACGTGAGAAAAGTTTTCACCATTGCTGACCCAATCTTCCCCCTTCTTCTCCCCTCGTGCAGTAGCCATATTCCATAATTCATAATTGTAATGATTCTACTTGATAGAAATAAATAATCAAATAAAGAGAGTATCAGCTATGAAATCAAAGTTTTTGGGGAGAAAAATTTTCACGTGTGAAAGAGAAGTCTGTTAAAAATTGAACGGATGTTAGCAAGTATATCAAAAGTGCACCAATTCTTGAAACACGGAGGACTATTAGTGCTCCATATTAAAAGATAAGGATTACTTTGATTCTTAACTCAAAGATAAGGGACAATTTTGATCCTTTTCTCAGAAAAAATTATATAAATAATCAAAAAAATTAACTTATTTATTAAAAATAGCTAGTCTTTTAAGAAATTATTGTCTAAAGTTTTAACATATTTGTTTAAAATTGAGCGCAGATTTCTAAAGTTTGAACAATCAGTATTCATTACTGCCAATAATTTCAAGTTTTTTCAATAAAAAAAATTTAAAATAAAAAAATAAGGGATAGGGAAAGGGGATTACGATATGGGGAATCGAACTCTCACCAATGAGTTCAAGTAACCAACCAACTGAGCTACGAAGATTTCCCTTTTCCAACAATACTAACTTGAGTTAAACTCACTTTTCATATCAAAATCCAAGATTTGAGCTTGAAATAAAGTAATTTTTTCGATTATATTTTCAGTTACCCATGAAGAGGAAAAAGAGAATGTGAGCACAGATGGACATAGCATTCACCATCCAACAAAATTGAAAAAAAGATTACATACAATTACAGAATGTGTTAAAAGAGCTAACAGCAGATTTAAATTGATAAACTTAATCTAGAGTTTCATCCTTATTGGCTGGTTTTGTTCCAAAAGCAATGAAATTAACACTGATGTCATCAGACAAGGACCAGCGACCTGTCAAAGGGTTGTATACAAATCCAGCCATCTCTTGCACCTATAAAATGCAGAAAGATTACCATTTCAATGGCACGGACAGATAAATATTGGCTTGATAATGATATAGCTGAAAAAACTGAAGGGCATGTAATCCACTTACAGTTATAGAAGCACGCTGAAGAATGAGGACTAGTTCTTCTGGGGTTAGAAAGCTTGACCATTGATGTGTACCTTTCGGAAGCTGTAAAGTCCAGTTATAACATCAAAACATGATTAGAAAGCACTGGCAATTCGCATATTGTACAGCTGTTAGCTTCTTCTCAACTCTCCAAAAAGAAATGCAAGAGACAACACACACACAGACATAGGAAGCATGGCTGACAGGAACACCATATTCCCTTTCTTATATATAATCAGCAGAAAATTTGTCGTTTAATATGGCTACTGTCATGCACAGATAATGATAGTACAGATCAGCAAGATGAACACTAGCAAATAGAGCAAATTGACTCTATGTAAATAATTGGAAGACTTTGAAGCATAATCATCTTAAAACAGGGCATATGACATGCTAAACAGAATCATTGCCAAACCATTAAAAGCATTATATATGGAATTTCAATTGAAGGGAAAAGAAGAATACATTGAGAACAATCCGAAACACCTATCCTACACCTGCCTCTATATATTGAGAGGCACTAGCTAATCTCACAAGCACAAGTATCATATATACATATCCATGGGACCATTTAAGTTTGCAAGGAAATAAATCCAGGTAACTGCAGACATCACCCAAAAATTACCAAACAATTTAGTAGAATCTACTATATACCCATTGTAAGAGATACTCTGCTGCAATAATTGCTGTTGCATATGCTCTCATTGAACGATTAATCGATGATATCACTGTAGCACCACCAGGAATGGTCAATGCTGATAGTGATTTGCAGAATTCAGAAGGATCTGCTACATGCTCAATCACCTAAAAAATAGGCAGAATTAGATATACATATATTAGAAAAGATCAGATCGGAAGTTGGGTCCTCGGAAGAGGGGAGGTTAGAATCCTTCATTATTGCACATTGGTCATGTACATTACATCGATTAGTTTGTACATATTATTCACACTCATGTACATTACATCGATTAGTTTGTACATATTATTCACACTCAGTCTACTTATTACAGCATACCTCTAGCGCAAGCACAGCATCAAATTGTCTCTGTTCTTCAACCAGACTTTCTGTCGACATAACATTCAATAGGGTCATACTTGAAGAACATTCTTTGAGATTCAACTAAAAATGGGATTTTTAAATAAAATAAGCAAGATCTTATTTCTTCAATTTCAACAGATATGCCAATTGCAAAGGTTGTTATACGACTTAGTTGAAAACTAGCAACATAAACAAGGATCAAATCATAAATAATTCCCTGTCCTAGTGAGATGTGACATAGACTAATCACCATATAATTACAACATTTGAACTTGATTCGTGACAATTTAAGTAGCTGCTCTGGAACTTAATTAGGCAGAGTCATCTTGGCAAAGTTGATTTCTTTTTCTACTATAAAATTAGATGGATATCATTATTTTTCTTCAGGAAAGCAAACATAATAATCAAAGCGTACATCTTTTCCTTGACCAGTAAGCTCACACACTAATATTAAGTCCAAATACCGTGCCAATCATTGAACACTCAATATGCTTCCAATTGAAGTCATTCTACTGCTTTATGAGTTTTACCAATTTATGTTCGTACTTAATATATTTAGTGCTTTTTTACCTTAACACTTGAGAAAGCATTCATGAAGAGAAATAGATAATGGTAGACATGAGATAATACAGTAAACAAGGATATGCACCCAAGGGTGTAACTAGTGATCAATGAAATGGGTTAAGAATCATGAGCTCTCAAGCCAAATCCAGTGGAGGCAAAAACACTAGGTGATTTCTTTCATCTGTCCAACCCTTGGTGGACAGAGTTAATTGATAGTTGTACTGGTGAGAGGTAGCATGTCTCATGGAATTAGTTGAAGTGCGCACAAGCTAACCTGGACACTATGGTCATGAAAAGAAATCCAATAAACAAGCATATGACATCAATTTGCTGCTCTTCAATCATCTATTGGAGGATGAAATTCAACAACAATAGCATACTCAATATAATCTACGGGTGGAGTCTGGGGAGGATAGAGTATACCAAGACCTTACCTCTACCTCATGGAAGTAGAGAGGTTGTTTCCGATAGACCCTCGGCTCTAGTAAAGCATATCAAAGCATTTTGAGAAAGAGAATACAGAACTAAAGGATACATAGCAAACAATAGAAAAGCATTACATAACATTTAGAAAAAATAAATAAATAATGTGATAACCGAAGAACAGAAATCGAGGGGCAAAAAACTATGAGAAATGATGTTGATACTACAGGTATAAGAGGAGAAAACAAGTATGGCACTCCACACAACCACCTAGCTTGTTTTGATGGAACGCAAGACATTGCTCAACTACCTACTAACGGTCTACCTTAATCCGTGACCCTCCATATCTATCTAAGATCATCTTCTCGATAAGTTGTAGACATCTTTCCGATACTTCTTTGGCCTACCTTTACCTCTCCTTATACCCACTGTTGCCAACTTCTCACACCTCCTCACTAGGTGTTTGCGCATCTCCTCTTCACATGCCCGAACCATCTTAGTCTTGCTTTCCCCATTTTGTCCATCATAGAGGCTACTCCCACCTTGTCCCCAATATCTTCATTTCTAATTTTATTTCTCCTAGTATGCTCACACATCCATCTTAGCATCCTCATTTCCGTAACTCTTATATTCTAAACATGGGAGTTCTTAATTGACCAACACTTCACCCCCATACAATATAATCGGCCTAACCACCACTCTGTAAAACTTACATTTAAGTTTTGGTAATACATTTCTATCAAATAAGACTTTGGAGGCTAGCCTTCAATTCATCGAGTTATGGTTCGCACAGTTTATTTGCACTAATTTCATACTATTGCAGCTTAAATTGGCTACCAAACAAAATTTGCAAATGGTGTAGGCAAAAACATATAACAATGTGGTCAGCCTTCACTTCAACTATTTAGGAAAGAAAGTGAGTCTTTGTTAAAATGCCAAAAAACTCATTTCCAATTGATAAGTTGAGCATGATAAAAGCAGCACTTAATTATTGACATGGTTCATAATACAGACTCATTTTCCTTTTCCTGACAAAAGAATGCACCAACAAAATTCTGACAGCCAAATCTGTTCATGGATTTGTTCCTTTATAGATAATGCTCGATCACTGTTTATTTGTGATAAAAAAAATCAACATGCACATAGAAGTCACCAATAGTTGGACTCAAATTCTAACTGACAAGTATGGCATGTACCAGCTGTTGTGCACCGATATTCAATTGAAGAAGTCTGTGGATCCAAATCCTGAAAGAAGTATTAGTATTCATAACCGGTTTGACCGTCATATCTGTACAGGTATGACATGAACAGACAAAAGATTATAGGAAAAATTATATCACATATTATCTACATCATTCTCTACACAGCTGAATCGACCAAAAGGTACTGGAAGAAGCATAAGAACATACAACTTCAAAATAATGCAACATCAATTTTATCAGAATTTTTTAGAAACAATTTAATCAGAATTTAACACCTGAAACCATGAATAGTTTCACACGCCATGAAACTATAGTAGACTTTAAGATAGTACTTATAGCTTAGCAAACAACAAACATATTGTTGAGTCAATATGTGCTTATCTTACCATTGTATATAATGGAAGTAAATTAGCTCTATGAAATTGCTTCAATTACTGCTTCATCAACAAGATTTTAGAGAATATGCTCTAGTATTTAATTTCTAAAACTTTTGTTTGTTGCATAAAGACCCGCAGTGATCTTCGAAAAAATTTGCCACGTGCCCAAGAGTTCTGATCGGATATTGGGAGTTCAAGCACAAACATTTACAGGAACTCAATCATATTGGTTTATTACCATATACCAAGAGTTGATATCCTACATATATTATATCGAATACCAATACAGCATAGCCACATATACTAAAATTTGGTATTTCTGCATCTTAAATACAATCTTTTGAATACAATCTAACTTTAGTATCCTTTTGGTATAAACATATCAATCATGGAAACGCCTTGGTGCAACTTTTGTAGGAAGCTCCAGAACAACAGAGCATATATGAGTGCAGTGAAACAAATATATAAAGGAATTATCTGACGTGTTCCCATTTTATGCAAGAAGGAAAGGACTCATACAGTGGAAGAGGCAAAAAGAGCTGTGCCATTATCTATAAAACATGTTAGGATCTACACATCTCGATTGGAACATCTAGTGCTAACTTAATGAACGGGTAAGTTGCCAATCTGTGGACCCTCTAAACGTGTAGTAATGAACTTTATCTGCTCGTCAAACTATTAACAGGATTTTTATCCTGGAAGCACGACACAATGGTCCCAATGAATCCAAATGTATTGATTCAACTCCATCCAATAATGCCTAAGCTTAACCATTTTGTTTCTTCAACAGTTATTTTAATCTCTACTGGACCTCGAAGTAGGATTTGACCCAGATGAATAAACATCAGATGACAGTCCATATCCTGATGTTTTCGAAAACAATATGTTATGATGGATTTTTTCTTGCACTTGTTGTCAATATTGAGTACCTCTAATTTGTCAGCAAACATTCAGGCGATCAGCTCAAAGCCTTTCTAAATTTAAAACTCTTTCTCCCATCCCAAGCTTTGTGACCCTCAAATGATCTATAAATTGATGGAGCAAAATAGATAGTCCCTCAAGGTAAGGAAATACAATAAACTCAGAATCAATATAAGAGTTGTAAATCTTTCATATCATACCCATGATATCTCGGTATGGAAAGATCCTTAAAGAAACTGTACATTAACCAGACAAGACTAAAACCAGCAGCTTAATGGTGCATCATGGAAACATTGAAGTAAAACATACCGCATGAAGGCGAGCAATCTTAATATTTTTGTCTACAGCGTCAACTCCCGTGACAGTAGCTCCCAGTCGAGCCAAAGGCTGAATTAAGTGTAAAAATGAGATATGTGTGTATATCTAGCAGCATGCTTAATATAAATATTCATTTCATTGAGCCACATAGCCATTGTTTGAGTCTCAATTAGGCTAAAAACAGTACTCACAAAAATAGTAGGCTAAAAATGGTAATCACAGGAGAAAAGTAATCGGCCATATGGAAAGGTAAAAAGTGAACTCCAATGAGTAGTAATCTTGACGAATGTATACCTCAGATAAAATTCCACCTCCACAACCAACGTCAATAAACTTCAGTCCTTCGAAAGGTTTAGTGCAATTTGGATCTTTCCTGATACAATGAAAAAGGTTTAGCCTCCATAGATACAGGAACAGTTTTAAAAAAAAATAGATAGCCCCTAGGGCTTTGGTCAAGTGATTAGAGCAGCAAGAGCACCAAGTGAGGTGTGGTTTAGACACATGTCATGGGTAGATGCGCGAGTCGAATATTCACCAAACTCTGAACCATGCTATCACAAGTCTTTGGGGATTTCTTGGTTATAAAAAAAAGAGTAAGAAAATGTGGAACTACAGTAGTGTTAAGATGTAATTATTATTTTTATCATCATTAAGATGTAATTATTACACCTCATGAATAACAATGAACCATACTAAATCAGGGCAATCCACTCTCAGTTCGAGCACACAAGACTAGGCAGTTGACACACTAAATCCAAATTATTAAATGCTTATTGTGTAAATCTGATGCGTTTCAGTGAGTTTCCAAGTATACCCAAAGGTAGGCATACATTGGTCCTCTTTTTTAGTTTTACAATACAAATTTTGTAGTACTTTTTTCTAGAAAATAGCATGGGTCAGGAAATATATCAGCGGGAAAACAGAAAATAGGTATCACCTTTGCAAATCATGCTATTTGATGGGTAGTAGTCAAGGGAGAGTTTTTTTTGGGGGGATTCCCATATGGTGTGTGGTACCCGCATTGGAGCATGACTAATCTAGATTCGTGTCACTTATGACCCATTTGGGGGAAGCGCTCCCTACCAAGGATTTTTCCATACCCGGGGCTCGAACCCGAGACCGTTAGTTAAGGGAGGAGCAGCCCCATCCACTGCACCACATCCTTTGTGGTTAGTCAAGGGAGACATTGGTTACACAAATTGCAAATAAGGGAGGTGACTGCAACAATGTTCCGTAAAGGAGCTCAACATGAAAAACATAAACCTCAATGGAGGTCATTAGCCCCAATATCAAAAGAGGGTTGCTAATATACTGTGATATTTTTGTAAGAACAGTTAAGCTATAGAGTTCATTTTTAAATATTTAGTTAAGCCATGGAAACGGCTTTTATATTATGGAAAAGGAGGCTAGAATAAACACTAAACCCTGGCCCCTCCACCAGTGAACTGAACAGTGAGTGTTAGCAACAACAACAATAACATACCTAGTGTAATCCTATTAGTGGGGTTTTGGGAGGGTGGTGTGTACTCACACCTTAACCCTGTCTTGTGAAGACAGAGAGTGCTAGCCACGACACCAATTAGGAAAGATCCAAAAATTCTCCTTGAAAGTGTTTCTCTGTGAAAAAACAAAAGACCATTGGACGGCAAAAGGAAATCGAAATTGGGAAAGCACGGAAGTTTAAGGAACACAGAAATATAACATATTTTAGATTTCCCAGTTATACTCTCATTTTGCTTATCCTATTATCTTCTCTATCCAATAGTGCTATTTCTACCTCCTATTCATATTACATTTCCTTTCCTTTTTTATTCACCATAAGCCATAAGGTACTTTTAATTCTTTTCCTTACAACCCCTTCAATCTCAAACCAGCAAAAAGCCAAAAGAATCGCCATATAATCATACAAGTCCTCCATTCACACAAAAGCATATATAAGTATAATTGCCGAGAAGAAGAATAAGAACAACAAATCTAGCTAAATCCTTCTTTGACACAAGCTAGATATTCCCTCCAACTTCAACAATATTATACACATATCAAACATTGGTCCTAAAAATAGAGAACGCCAACAAATACTAATTGAAATATGAGAAAACTCCTTGTATGCAATCTAATCTTTTCAGACATTATATCCCGAATATTCTTAAATTGGTGAGAACTACCTGAAATGCCGACAAAGAGTGGACCTTATGAAAGCAAGTCTTGTAGGGTTCATCAGATGTAATGGCTTAAAGGGTCCTTCTGCATCCCACCTGATTTAGTACCCCGCGCACAATTAAATTAAGTATATTAAAGTGGAAAGCAAATCGAATAAAAAAGATACAAAATTGCAATCCCAATCCCAAATTATGCGTCACTTTTTGCTTATCAAGAGGCAATCTGACTAACAACGCTGCATTGGATTAAATCAACTCAAACTATATAATTTAAAATTTTAAATATTCAAAAACTATATTAAACCCAAGGTGTGGCTTGATGCTCAATGAAATGAGTTGTAATTCCTTCCCATCTGTCTTAGCCTTGTGTAGAAGTATCCCGTGGAGGCAAAAACAATTTCACCTCAATTTTAAACTAGTTTCAGGTGGATATGTGAATTCTCAATATCCATTTGAGCCC
Organism: Solanum aculeatissimum; assembly: GCA_038996855.1. Classification (NCBI taxonomy): domain Eukaryota; kingdom Viridiplantae; phylum Streptophyta; class Magnoliopsida; order Solanales; family Solanaceae; genus Solanum; species Solanum aculeatissimum. Next base: position 43,377 of record JBCEWC010000382.1, on the reverse strand, counting down.
ATTCGTTCCAATGCAGTGCGAAAAGAATAGAAGAAAAAAATTTGGGAACATTTGAAAAGTTAAATACCAGGTTTCGGCTATGGCGGAGAATTTGGCAAGTTCAAATTCATTGAGAGAACTTGAAGTTGTAGCAGAAGTATTAGGCTGAGAAGCTTCCGAATAAGATCGCCGTTTTACATGAACTTGTGACGTGGAGAAAATTGAATTCGTGTCTTTCAATTTATCAAAACGAACGTCGCTGAGTTGAGAGACTCTACAGAGAGATCTCAGTCGGTTCATAACGAGCTTCGAAGCCATGCCTGAAGAAAATGGCGAAACGTGTAAGCTACAAGAGACGAGAACATTTTGTGCTCATGAAAGTTTTGTGTCAATGAAATTGGGCCTGGATTGGATTATCAGCCCAAAATTGATTTTTATGGGCTGTGAAATGTATATATCGTTTGAAGTGCACAAATAGCCATTTTGGGACTCCTGCTTAGAAAGTAGTAATCAAATTTATAAAGCTCATTACACAAAGTTTTTGCCCTTATTGCTTAAAAAACTGTGGAACAAAATATGAACTTAGACCTAATTTCACTAGGCAAAACTCATACCATAAGGCAACACTTTTTTGAGAATATTTGTCAAGGAACATACGTTCTTCTACAGTATCTTGTTCAAATGGCAAAGACTTTTAGAAAACTGTCTTGGGAGACTTTTATCTCTAATGCATGCCTTCGAACATACTTTGTGCCACTAAACTTATGCCTAATGGCATAACTTGTATCACTAAACTTGTGTCCTGGAATGTAATCTCGTCTTAAAGCATAACGTATGCCACCAAACATGCATCTTGGGACATAACTTGAATCTCTAAATTATACCTTGTGAATTTTTTTTGCGTTGCAACTTTTTATTCTGTTTTTTCGCTGTCAAGGGCATTTGCTAGCACTTTTTTAATGCAAAATTTAAAGATCACTAGTGAAGCAACACGATAGCAATACCATTATAAATATACATAGAGACAAAAGAGCGTCACAGTAAACATTCACTTCTTTTTTCCACTTAGAAGAAACCTGAATTGAACCAGGGTACTTGCGTTTTTGGAACAACACTTGCTTCGGCAAAGATTAAATGGCAGAGACTTTACAAATTGATAGAAATTTGCATCCACTCATTGCAAGCTGTGAAGTATTATTAATAACTAAACCACATAACTAAGAAAAAACAGTGATCAATGACCCGTAATCTGGCCACAGGCACAGAGACAAATGACAATCCAATTGTAATTTGTAAGATAGACATCGTAACAGTAACACTTGGCTGATTGGTGAAAAAAATTTATAGCCTATTTTAACTAAGAAAAAAGGGGGGAAAAATCGACTAATCAAAGCTTCCCAATTTGGACATTCTAAAATTAATGAGAAGTGTGACAATCTTACAAAGAGAAACATAAATAATACAGGGGACAATTCACCACACGACATTGTTATTGTAGAGAAGTGTTTACACCTTAATCAAAACAAACGAGGTGAGGATCCTCACAAGCTGCAGGCAAGTCAGGAATTGTCCAATAATGACACTGCAGCTAATCGGCTGTAAGTACAAGCTCTTCTGCCTCCTGATGTGTATTCTTGGTCAGTAAGACAAAAGGTTGCATCAAATGTAATACTGAAAGTTAGGTTTCAGAGTTTAAGAGAACATCCGAAGGAAGTTGTTGGCATATGCCATTGGCTTGACATCAGGATGTGGCTGCATAAGGCATGAGATGACAAGAATTAATCCGGTCTTAACGTTATGACGATAACATGGTAAAAAATGAAAGGAGATAAGAGGCATGAGGAATTTCTATGCATTGTGATAAGTGTTTAATATAAAGCAATAAAAAGGACATTTCAAGATAAAAGCCACTAACCACTGCTGAAAATGTGACAATATTTGGCTTCATATCGGGAGCCTCAAACCGTATAAAAGCACCCTTGTTACCCATCTGCAACACGCAAAATAGTTGCATATGAGGATATTCAATTTATCATTTCCATCCATATCAAAGAAACTTCATATAGGATACGACTGTGAGTATTAGTTACACAGAAATCATTACAAGATCCTTGCTCTACTATTGGAATACAAATGTATAGATAAAACAGTTCTAGTTACTATAAAATTGACCTATCAGATTTAATAGCCACGTAAATTTTCACAAAATAGTAGCAGCTAATAAAGTTGGCCTGTCAGATTTAATAACCACATAAATTGTCACAGAAAAGTAGCAGGTATTATGACTATATTTGTACATATTGCAATCAATCTATTTACTTAAAAATATATTAGACGCTAAGCAACTTGCTATGCTTAGTTGTGCCAAGAAAGACTTCAAGGAACTGGACACAATGCCATCTACCAAATACATTCACAACAGCATCTATCGAAGTTGTTGACAAAGTCAACATCTAACAAACAAATTCCAAATCTACCTTGAAGCAGAAAGTCATCATTTCCCATCACTTTAATATCCTATATGAAGCAATGAACTACCAGCTGATTCAAATTCTAAGGCACTATCTCTTTGGCATTTCCACAGGCCCAACTTCAATGCTAAACTTGACCGATTAACAGTGTATTAAAAGCAAAAAAGTTCTAAGGTCTATTGGAATTTAAAGCAAAAATGCAAATAAAGAGTGAACTTTCATGAAAAAAAAAGACACAAAGGGAGAAAAAAAATACATACATACATACATATATATATATACACACACACACACCGATATACGTATATAGTCCAAGACCAATAACTATAAGCATGAATGATGGATGACAAGTATATGAATAAGAAACATTGAATTTTTTTTACGATAAAGTGAAATGCTAATTGTTTAGTGTCGCCTCTTCTAAAGAAGATCATTGACAAGAAAAAGTATGCCTTAGAACCTTGATGGCGACACTGCAGCGCACATTAAGCGAGGGGAATTGCTCAACACATACTGAGTCTCGCTTAAGCGCTTCAACAACACTGTCAACAAATCACAGCTATACAAGATCAATACACACCGGAAACTCCGCAGAGATCTGGATGACGTGTTACATTTCAACGTAAAGGAAACTTTTGAGCCAAAGGTGATTTTTACTTGCAAATTGTGACTTTAATTGAACTAAAGTAGCAAGATCTCAAACAAACCCTTGAGGGGGGAATACATAGAGATAAATTACCTGGTCACAGTAATTTGGAGCGGAAAACACAGTTATGAGTTTGCCATCATGCTCAATCTCATAACCTTCATCCTTCACTTCATGAGATCGGACCACTAAATCTGCAAGCACCCACATGTTAACATCAAATATATGTGCTAAAAAACATCAAGCAAATAGATATAGACAGTGAAATGTCAACTATCTACATTGTCAAACAACAGAATAGAGAAAGGAAAAGATTAGTACCTAAATTATTTTCCTGCAAGAATCTTTTAGTTACGTCTCCCCCAAAAGAAAGACCAACACCTCGTTTACTAGGTCCTCTACCAGGCTGAGGCTGTGGATCACTCCACAACAATTCACACATTAATCCTGAAAGAGATCAAACGAAGCCCCAATTATAACCTACACAACTTGGCCATGTATACCATGTATGACCAAGGTAAGAAAGCAACACGTGCTTAACAAGTCAGCAAACTGATGATAATTTATCAAAGAAGTCAGTCAATAAATTAATATTAACTAATACAGATGAAGCAGAACTGCAGAAAACTCCATTTTGTTTAGCCGACAAAGCATCAATAAAGACCAGAATAGTTGCCTTTATTTCAAAATAATAGTCGTGTCTGGACTCAAAAGTATTTATTAGAATGTACCAAGAAAGTGACTTGCAGGAACAATGCATCAAATGATGATAACTACCAAGCAAATGAGAATGGATAGTTTTGATATACAAACTTAGTAGCATGAATAGTTTTTCCGAGCTTTTTTTGAAAAGTTTATCAGATGATTAATGGAGCATTCATGAGCCTAAGCAATAAATGTTCTAAACAATAGCATATTGACAGCACATTATACATTTATACTTCTCTACTTGCATCAGAACTTACCCTCCTCTGGGGGCTCACAAAACCGATCAATTGCTCTAATATCAGAGAGCTTCACACCATCAACACTGAAAAGACCCCCATGTACTACAAAGACTTTCTCATTTATGACATGGGCCAAAGGTAAGCAACAGAACACTTCTGCAAAGAGTTCCACAAATATTTCACTTAACTTGGATCTGACCTCGCCCTCAAACCCATATATTTTGTTCATGCTCTTGCTTTCATGATTTCCTCTCGCAAGGTGTATAGCTGAAAAATTGAAGTTGTTAGCAAGAGACAATTAACCCATCTGAACAACATGTTCACACCAACTGAATAATTGGGGAAAAAATGTTACTTTTTAGGTCGTGATAGTATAGAAATGGTGAAAAAAACCAAATCTTCGAAATCAATATCTTAGCTTTGATTACAGCTTGATGTATTGCAATATCAGAATCTCAAATAAAAGCATCAACACACCACTTAGGTTTAAAAGGGACCCAAAAGGGGGCATTCACTTACGTGTTAGGTCTAATTGATGTACAAATAAAACGAATAGAAATAGAAAATGAGTAAAGGAAAATGAAAAATGACTCGAGCAGCTTACATCTAAAAGGGACCCAAAAGGGACATTCACTTACTTGATAGGTCTAATAGATGTACAAATAAAAAAGAGATGGAAATAGAAAATGAATAAAGGAAAATGAAAAATGACTCAAACAGCTTACATCTAAAAGGGGCCCAAACTGGATATTTAATTACTTGTTAGGTCTAATTGATGTACGAACAAAAGAAGATATAGAAATAGAAAATGAGTAAAGGCAAATGAAAAATTGGCTCAAACAGATCATTAAGACAAAAAATTAGGGGACTGGAAAACTTGCATCCAGAAAACTTTCAAGTTCCACCCACCCAATACTAGATAGGAATAATAATATAAAAGAGCACAAGCTTACAACATTGAAGATGAATGAGAGTAAGTGACCTACCTGATGGACACATGCACTTGAAGGCAAATAATGTCAATATGACCTCTAGAGAGAAAGACCCTCTATCAACAAAATCACCATTGAACAGATACGGATTGTCTTCTGATGGAAGCCCATTGAGCTCAAAAATATTTAGGAGGTCATAGAACTGCAGCAACATTAGAAAATGCCGAAAGTTAAGCCATGTATAGACTTATTGCTGGCAAAAAGAAGCCATTCAGCCAAGAACAGAAACAGAACACCCAGCAAATTGTATTAGCACTATATATAAACAGCAGGACAGAGAGAATAAAGGACTAAATGATATATCTTGCAGCACATATCTAAAGTCAAACAAGTGTTCTTTAGAATCTTCTCCTTAATTGAATCAGAAAAAAGAACTGTTTTACCTAATCTTACCATTTTTTTTCATGTTTCTGGGTCAAGTATTCCATTTAGATTGACTGGTCGGGGAGACACTCAGGGTTGGTGTTGGATATAGCCTGGATTAGACTGGTTTACTGCCAGTTCAGTTCTGAGCCAGAGCTTCTGAGGATTTTTTGAGACAGGCCAATGCTAATCAAAGTTGAAGAACACACAAGATTGAAGCTGGATAGGAGGTTCATGATACTGAGTGGAGACCTTAATACAGGCTCCTTCACAGCTTCTACCACAACAAAGTTTTAAGAGCTTTTATTTTATACCATTCCTCGACCAGAAAGAGAAGTGCATACCAAATATGAAGGTCCCAGTCTGTTTAAAGGGAAAGTAAAGATGCTTCCTCAAGTAAGAAGAACAAGTTGAGGGTAGGCCCACGGAGTGTGTCAACAGGGAAATCTAAACTCAGATTTCAGTGAGGAAGGAGACTGGGATGTTTCACAAGCGGGACGAGAGGTATACGAGGGCGGGCCTGCGCTTCAGATATGGAAGATAAGCCTTATGAATTAAATGGCCTAGCAGTAGTATTTCAGCTCAGAAGGATCTCTATTCTTCAACTAGGGAGGGGGCAACGAGGACAGAGATGACAAAGGGAAAATGCCCATGATCTTGAATAGGTTCTAGCACCTTCAAATTGCTTAATGGTTGGAGCCACTCACATCCCTTTTTTCGGACAAAAAGGAATCCGCCTTAATGTTTCTCCAAATAGATCGATAATCCAAGCAGCAAATTTTGAAAGAAACAAGAATTTTATGTTTTAGCTATTCTTGCATGTAGGAGCACCACTAGCAAACACCAGAAAATTCTCGGGATTTCTATAAATGCACGTGCCTTGGTCAATATCATATGATGAAATAAAAATCTTGTGCTAAGGGGGTGAAATGAAACTGGAAGAGAACAAAAAGGATGAGCAAATGATAAAGATAACAGCTACAAACCATAAAAAGGCATCTGTCATCAGGACATTCATTACCTGACCATGTACATCACCACATACGGTGAAGTGTTTCCCCTCAGGAACAACAATATCAACAAGGGAGGGCAATGCTTGCAACATTTTTCTTGTTTGCAGTACTATTTGGTAGGCATACCTATCAAAAAAGAGCAATTATTGTAAGATTCCGGAGCATTCCAAAAACAGAAAAGGGTCAAAAATACCCTTAAACTATTGGAAATGCCACATATACCCTCTGTTTCATTTTGGTAGCAAAACTACCCTTGTCGTTAGCATAAGGGACCATAAATACCCTTCTACTTAACGGAATCATCTTTGTGCCAATATGGCACATGATGTGGCCTCCATCTGGGAAATAACCCACCACCAAGAATGTCCAACTAGGATTTTTCTCTTTTAAATGTTTTTACCGACCTAATGGACACAAAACTGATGAGAATATCCGAGAAGCAAATCCAAAAGAATCAAGAATAGGTATTGCCAATTGAATGGAGATGGAAATAAAACTTGACAAAAAATTGATCAAAAAATCAAGACAAAAACTCAAATGGGTCAGACCCTTTTAGATTCTCTCAACGTTCAAGTCGTAGGTTCCGACGAGAGAGTTTTGGTGTTAGCCCATGGATTCGGCATTTCTTCAATACTCGACGTTATACAACACTTGTCCCTTATGTCGATGATTCTGGATGCTCTCGGCATCCATCGTTGTGCCTATGTTGGACACTCTGTCTTCGCCATGATCCGGATTCTCGCCTGGCCGCCCTACACTATTCTCCAAGCTTATCCTCATCGGCGCTTCTCCCAGATTAAAAAGAAACATTTTACTTTTGTCACTTTTGCTGCTTTAGCTTTCATTTTGGAATAATTTCAATGAAAATGCGACACAAATGAGGAATTGTTTCAACCATTAAGCATCTTAAATACTTTCAATTTTTCAATCAATTTCGTCAAGTTCTATTTCAATTTTTTGGTTCAATCTCTACTCATTTAACAACATCTACTCTTGAATCTATTGAATTTGCTTCTCAGAGAATTTCATTAGTTTTGTGTCCAGTGGATCTGTCAAAATATTTAAAAGAGAAAAATCCTAGTTGGACATTCTAGGTGGTGGGTTATATCCTAGGTGAATGCCACGTCTATGCCATATCAACATAAAAATCGTTCCATTATGTAGAAGGGTATTTGTGGTCCCTTATGCTAACGGCAAGGGTAGTTTTGCTACCAAAATGAAACGGAGGATATATGTGATCCATTTCCAAAAGTTCGAGGGTATTTTTGACCCTTTTCTATTTCAAAAAATAAAGAGAAGATTACAACCATGTAAACGAAACATAACGAAACATACCTCTTATGTAAATTCTTCTGGTTTTTGAAGTCATCCAGCATCTTCTTCACAAAATCTAATGTTACAACATCCCCCTCTATTCTTGCACCAGCATATTGAGGCTCCACTTCTACAATTTAAAGAACCAAGCTGACATGTAAATAAAGGTGAAACAAAGGCAGCAGATTTCTCATTAACTGGATTAGATGAAGTAGAGCGGGTATTAATAAAGCATTGACAAATTGTGAGTTCTCCAGCACAGACTCGACACCAAGAGGTGGTCTTATACTATGTAGAGACATCAATTGTGAGGTAAAATAAGTGTCACACCACCTCTAAGATTTCTGAATATCGTATGAAAAACAGAGCTGACAAATAACAGCAAGGAAGAATCAGAACATTCACACATCCACATGCCCAATCCTCCTAAAGAATCTTTACATTAACAGGCAAGAGAGGCAAAATAGGACCAGCAAACTGGCAATTACTGCATACATAAAGCTAAAACAGCAAGGGATAGTTTGATTGGGAATATATAGAAATTACAACGGTAATAGATTTTGGTAAGTGTATAATTACAGAATAAGCTCCTAATAGAATCCCTAACTAATGTCAATCATATAACACAGCAGGATTAAGGAGATTTAATCTTTGCATAAAATCCAGCATTAATTTACACAATGGTTGCTACTTATGTTTCGGCATAATCTTTTTGCTACTTTTCTTTTCTCATAAATAATACTCCCTCTATCCCATTTTATGTGGCACCGTTTAACTTGGCATGGTGTTAAAGAAAAACAAAAAGATTTTTCAACTTGTGATCTAAAACAATCCTCAGATGTTTGTGCGGTTGTAAATCATTTCATTAAGGGTAAAAGGGAAATTTTAAAATTAAAATGTTTCTAGGTATAGTAAGGTGACATTCTTTTTGGGACAGACTAAAAAGAAAAAGGTGTCACATAAAATGGGACAGAAGGAGTACTTGCATAATTTATGTTGGTCTATGTATGTGGAATAAGAATGTGGGTATTAGCAAATGCATGGACTAAAAACATTAAAATGACATCATCTATATCTATATTACCTTAAAAGCATGAACTCCCAAAATCAAATGTTGAATTACTAAATTGCCCCCAACTAAAGACACCCATCCGTTATCCTTTTTCTACCCTAAACCTCGCACAACAAACCCCTTCTCAGAGCATGTCGCACCCACCTCTCACGCGTTGAACAATCGCATACGACGACAATCTCATTCAGAACAGACGCAACTCATTGTTTTACACTCTTTAAAATTATCCAGCAAAATCAACACTATGCTGACAAACATCCAAATTCTACGAAAGAAGAACAGGTATGCCCCGTTATATTAGACGTGCCAAACGTTCTGAATTACTGTAACAAACCTTCTTGTTTACTCTTTTATCTGTTTTTCCTTTGTCATTAGATTATTCGCATCAAACTTGATCCTTCTCTAGCAAAACATACGTCAAGATTGAGGACAATTGTTCACCATAGTCGAAGGCGTAAGTTTGCCATCCTGACAGAAATGTAAGCTCTCCCCTATTTACTTTTTTATCCTATTTTACACACACTTTGAATCTGTTCGTCAGCCTATATTATAACCGATTAAGATCAAATCCCGTAAAAGTTCTAGTACTCCACGATTGAACAGTCAAACTATAATAAATGTTACAAGTCGATACTCTCCCCCATTACTACTACTCTGTGGAATCTTTGTTGCCCTTAAATTTGTTACCAAGTTTGGCATTGACATTCCCACATTAATATTGATAAATCATCCCTTTTAATTTCTCTTCAATACAAAATCAGCATACCTTATCAGAAATATATTCAAGATGAACTGCTGACCTCAAATTAGCGTGTACAAGTCACTCATTGACTTTGTCCTTCCCCTTGAGTGACCAAATATATGGACTGTTATTTGTGAGAAGGGACAAAATAGCACCTTGTCATTTTTTACATGATTTTTGGTCCTATATAGCTTATAAATGTGCTTATATTAGCAACAATTGTAACTTTTAGCATGCCTAGAAATATAAGTTCCTACAAAAAATGTTATCCTTCAAAATTTGTTAGATCATCCAAGAAGCAGTACTAAACATTCAGCCCACCTGTTTTACTTAATCTACTCCCAACTTTAGCATTCTTGCATTACCATTTAATCCAACTTCTGCCAACAAATTAACATTCCATGATACTCATTAACTCAGCTGAGCATGAGGCCAGCCAATGTGCTAATAGTATTATTTGAGCAATTATTCAATGTTGATAATATTATTAGAAAGTAGAGCATCATTTGCCGCGCACACAACAGTGGTTCATTGTCTCGCTGCTTCAAATTTTTGCGTGGTCTAAGGAATTTTGAAAGGATAGGTTGTGCGCATATCAAGACATGAAGAAGTCATCTGTATAGGTAATTGAGAGGTATTATTCCAAAATAATTTTGGATTTCCACACAAACAAGAGGATCCTAGAGGAAGTTGTCATAATTCCTGCCAAGCGTCCCCATAACAAGATTGTTGCATCTCCACCCACAGTACCCAACAACAATATAACCTCCGTCTTGGGATGGTATAATATGTGCAGATCTTACCCCCTACCTTTGAAGGTAGAGAAACTATCTCTAATAGACCCTCCATTCAAGGAAAAACATATCAAAATAGAAACTATAAAAAGCATGATAAAGTAAAGCATGGTTGTGTGATAATTTAGTACAAAAGATGGTAGAATGATTATGCCAGTTAATGTGTAAGAAATCTTTAGTTGTAAATGCCGTAGGGAATTATGATGACAATTTAATCAGATATGTAGAGCATTGTTTGCTATAAAGGTAGTAAAAATAGATGTCATTTTCATTCTGGTCAAGTATTCTTTCTATTTGCACGTTTTTAGATGTTGGTGTGGCGTTATATCTTAGGAGGCAAGTACATGCTTACATGGTAAAGAATGAGGAGTTGAGTATCTTCCCAAGGATCGCATTTATCACGATTTGTGAAAAGATGGTTTATTTTGTTTATGTTTCAAAGATATTTTATGTGATAGTTAGCAAGCAAGTTTTCTCTTGGGATACTATGAGTTCTTCCCTAGCTTTGAAATGGAAGAGAGTAGGCATTAAAGAGATGAAGGCAAAGGGGCAGCAACAAATCAAGATTACCTTCGTGGTTGTTCTATCAGCTTGTGTGCGCGCCAAGCTTGTTGGTTTCACTTTTAAATCGTTTAAAACAACGTCTCATGAATTTCAACTTGTAGCTAAGATGAAACATTACGGTTGACTGATTGATCTCTTAGGGAGAGTTGGGGAACTTTAAAAAGCATATGGCTACATGCAGAAGACGACTTCTAAAGCTTACATCGTTGTCTTGGGGGGTCTAATGGGTGCTTGTAAACTTCATGAAGTATTGAATTGGGAAATGAATTAGCATAACTATAGTTTGAGTCGCAACTGAATCATTCAAGACGTTACTAGCAACTCTCAAGCATTTATGCTGGCGCAGAGAGGTGGGATTATAAAGTTGCCTTTAGAATAGAAATGTTATAACGTAGCAACTTCATTATGAAATCTTAACTCATCAAAATCAGCTAAAAGGATCCTGCATGAGGATTTTGCATAGAGATTGAAGCACTGCTCAAAGAAAGTTGTAGTCATAACTTGACAGATCAGGGAGGATACATTTTTATGAAAATGAGCACCAAACCTGATTTCAAAGCCTGTTTGGTGAAGTAATTTCTTTTTTGTTACCTATTTTTTTCGAATCTTTTTCCCCTTGAAATTTTTAAAATTATGGGGTGACTATCTAATTAATCAACCTGAATAATAGTTGATCACAATAAACATCGCTATGGGCAATTGGCTATGCTTGACTTCATCCTATATGAAGTGTCAAATTCATATGGATTTCGATCATTAGCATTTTTGTCACTCAATATTGTCTTCACGTCTAATCTTAGTTAAGGTTGTAAACATTATTGCGGGTCTCTTTGCAAGTTCTTATTTGGGACTGATACATAGTTTTTATGATATAGCAGTGATATACAGGTCATCTTATGTTTTGCTCGATTAATTCAATCGGTACTATCAAGAAATCGTGGTTAAATTACACCACATTTGCATATCCAATAGATTGAAAAAATAAAGCCGTGATACTATTTTCCCGGTTATATGGCAATTATAATATGGCTACAACATCACCATTACATGAATCTCAAGACCAGACGTGTTGTGAATCTAGTAATAGTAATCAGACTCTTATTTATTGTAAAAAGTAAAAACATACTTTATACAATACATTGTACACTAATTGGCAAAATATCAAACTAAACATTCAACAAGAAATAACTCATGCATTACTAATCTCTTTGTTACTAACCCTCTGCATAACTAACCCCCACATAATTTGTCTCTAAAACAACTAACCCCTAAAAGCATGAGGCAACAGATGAATGTCCTCAGCAAGGGGCAGCTAAGAACTCCACGCCTGAAGTTCAAAAGAAGACTCACATAGCAATACATTGCTGTCTTACTTCACACAGAAATACTTCCCCATAAAATACAACAAAAGATGTGACCCAAGAATAGAAACGTATCACGAAATAATGGGGCAAAAATCTGTAAGTTGCTCTGAGTAAAGATACAGTACTAACTTATTAGAAACTAGAATGTTTAGAAAGTAAAGGGTGGTGTGGTACTCTAGGCAAGACACCTAAACCAGTGATTGATAGAAGAGATCTACTAAGAGAGATTGGAAGAGTTCACACCATACTTATATGGTCTTCAGAAAAGGCCAAAAGAAGCAAATAACTACTTACAACACTGAATATAGAGGAAGGAAAATGGTTTTAGTTGGAATAACATGCTCCTGGTAATTTCATACATAGAACACATCAATTAAACAGGGAAAATTTTCAATCAAAATGCAATGCAATGTGAATTAAAATATGAGCATTAGGTTCAGTTTGCAACTAGTCCTAGTTCAACTATTCCGATTATGATGGATGTCTTTTCCGGGAACTACCACTAATTTGGGTTATTTACTAGTTCAACTTTTTTTCTAAGAAAGACTCGAACCTAATTCAAGTGTTCGGCTCTTGGTAAAGAAACCATCACTGCAACGTCCCCATCGAAAAGTTATCAAGACCATCAATAAGGCTGCCAAAGCTGCTGCTGCCACCATTGTGGCTGCCTTAGTCCCCATATTAAACACCAGTAATGCCATTAGTGCTGCTGCCGCTGATACAGCAGTTAATTTGGTGGAAACATATGATGAGCCAGGGCCCGACCCTATAAGGATGAAATAGGTAAATTTTACTATTAACATTTACTTTTATAAGAAGGAAAATTATATGGACTAACATGAAAGGTGGAAAGTTGAAGCTTAGAGATTTTTATTTTGTGTTGTTATTTGAAATGAAGGTTTATTGTTGAATAATCTAAAGGGACAAGACCATGTTCAATTCAGGTGGTCAGTTAACTAAAAATCTACTGTAGTAGTAGCCAAAATCTGAGTTAGAGGGTTTAACATTTCCTGGAGGGACAGGAAGTGTGAGCAATGGTTAAATTAGAAGTTCAGAACTAAGTAATTGGAAGTACTTCGTGAACATCTTGTAATATGTTTATATTCTCGCACGTAGTAAACAAACAACATATCATCTTCGGCAACCAAACGATAATGTATAAGAGATCAAAGGGATTTATTCTTTATCTTGTTATGGTTACTTCAAATGGAGCATTTGAAAGAGGTTGGGAAGAGAAAAAAATGTTCCCAATGGACAAATCAACATTTTCTACCATCTATACTCAGCAAAATTGATGTCTCCGCATAATATCAAACTTTTCAACAAAAAGTATCTAACCAATACCCTAAAGACTAAGAAGTAAGAACTAAATGGCAGAACTAAACTACTGATACATCAGACTTCTCAAAAGAGGTGCAAATCCCTACTAATAAGTAAATCTCATGGCAATAAATTCAACATTTCGAGGATATTGAGCAATTCTCACCCCACCCCAACCCCAATTAAAGAATCAAATGTGTATGGCAACAAGCAGCATTGAATTAAGAAAGGAGAGGGAAAGAAGCATTTTTCCATTACATGTCCCATGCACCTTGTGAAATGCCATGACATGTAATGTACGAACATTATCCAGCAACTATAGTCATGGATGAAACAAGAAAATGCCATGCAAAGCAATGCTCCGCAAAGAAATTTACTCTGTGACCGAGGTACTCTCCATGAGCATAATATAAGGTAGAAATATCAGCTTGGAGCTATCTTACCTACGGAGTGATAATCAATAGAGTCAGCTACTGAATGTCTTTGAGATTCTGGGACAGAAATAGCTTCTTCAAATTTTAGCTTCATGACAGCTTTCTCACATTCCTTCAATTTTTTGGTAGCATCTGGGTCGTTTGGACATAACTTCTTGACCTGAGACAAAAAAGAAACACATCCCAGAAATTAGCAGATTGGTAAACAATTCCGTCCTCTAGTGTACTCTAATTAGAGAATAGGGGACACCTTCTGCAGAAAAACTATAAGGCAGACTTCAAAAGAGACATGCAAACAGCATATAGAAAGCCTATAATGCAGAGGAGACACCAAAGAAAACCACTTCCGAAACAAGAGTATAAAGGTAAGTTCTCCAAATAGTTGCCCATTTTAATGGTCCATAAAGAAAGGAAAAAACATTCAAGAATCACCATTGAGACAAAACAATAAATTGATACCCTTTCTCAAAGGAAAACAACAGTTCAAAAAGATTACTTGATATCACTTCCATTGTCAAAACACTAAAACTGTTTATGAGTGGGCGCATAACTTGGATATCAAGTATCATTTGCAACATGTGTTTCCAGTGCATCACAAAGACAAATCTTTCTATGTGGTGGCTAAGCTAGAGACCAAAAATCCAGTGCTGTGATAAACTGTGAATTAACCCAATGATCAGTTCACATGCAATGAAACAAATTGTGTATGCACCTTTATGTTATTTGCACCCTGAGTTACATTTAAATATCAACTTTAGTATTCACCTTCACTGTATTATATTATTAGCACTATGATTTCATTATCATATGTCTGTCTTAATGTTCTTCCCAAAATTTTGCCTTATGATTCTGACTTGCTGATCCAATAACTAGAGAAGCAGAAGCAGCATTTCTCAATACTTCTCCATTTTGCAACCAATTTCCTTCTTGTTTATATATAAGTATCTCATGATTATGCACCAAAAGGACAAAACCAGACCTGCACCAACTTACTGTTAATGACTTTAACCGAATTGCAATTTAAGACAAACTCTGACTCTCTTTTTCCTTCCGTGTTGATTTCAAGCAACATGTCATTGCACTTGAATTTGATATCAAATGTTGTTAGTATTTCCAGATAACTTATCTAGTACATCTGGAAGGTGCTAGAATATAGAATTGACAAAGAACCTTAAAGGTCACAAATAACATAGTACACATACAATGTCACTGGTATGTCATCATTTTCTCTTCTAAATGTGTTTGCTAGTAGCATAAACAATGTTTTTTCTCAAAATATTCCTTTGTACCTTATTTAAAGCAATGACAATACACAAGCAGTTTACAGCTGATATGAGTGAAAGAAGTTGCAAAAAACAATACCAACCTGTTGGAAATCCTTGAGTGCATCTTTGAATTTCCCCATTGCCAAATATGCAGCCCCTCGCCTATAATAACCCTGCAACCTCAGCAGTTAATCACACAGCAAGAGAAACAAAGAAAGCACAATTCTTTTCCAATATTTTCACAATTCGATTACTTACCTTTGAATATCTAGGATCAATTTCAATAGCTCTAGTTCCATCCTGTATTGCACTACCATATTCCTCCAATTTAGTATGAGCAAACGCACGATTAGCAAAGTACACCGCATTCTCGCCGTTCAACTCAATCGCTTGTGTATACAGATCAATAGCTTGCGAATACTTATGCGCTGAAAACACACATTGAGATCAGAAAATGGAGTTGTTATTCAGGAATAGCAGTAATAATAATAACAAGGAGGTCAAAAGTTTGTGTTGTTTACCTTTGAATGCTTCATTTGCGAGTTGCTTGAGTTCTTCAGCTCGGGAGGTGCTTGAGTTCTCAGTTTCCATAACGGGCATAACAATGGCGACTGGAGGATGGCTAGATGTTGCGTGCGGAATCACAATACACGAATTTTCATGAATACTCCTTTTATGGCGCTTTGGGGGTTTTGTCAAAGAAGACTGAGAACTTGCTAAAGTGCTTTCAAGCCCTAGATTGTTCCGGCTTTCCTTTTACAGTCCTGCTCATGCTAATTTTCTACTACTTTATATATTTTATCATTTTTCCCGGTCAGAAAAAATCACTCTGAATACAATAAAAATTTAGAAATATTAATTTTGATTTTTAAATTTTTTTATTTAAAAAATTTTTTTAAAAAGTACTTTGCAAATACTAACAACAATAATATACTCGGTAAATTTTCACAAATAAAATTGAGCCTTAGAATGAAAACGCCACATAATACAAAACAAGTTACTAGAATAGTAAAAATGTTTTGAGATACGATTTTCTATTTTTAGATGGCAAATAATTGTTAGTATCAAGAAGGTCATCTAAAATTATCTATATAATTTTTTTATAAAAAAATTGTAGTTTCTAAATAAAGAAATTTACTTGCTATAACAATCAAATATAATATGATAAACGTATATATAATTTAAACTCAAATATAATATTGATTATATAAGATTTTTTTAGAATATTAGCCCATCAAAGGATACATACATACGTACGTATGTGTATAATATATATATATATATATATAATAGTATAATCTTGAAAACAAATAATATTCTTAAAATGATATATATAATCTTGAAAACAAAAATAGATTATAAAAGTTGATTCAACCATTAAAAAATAATTATACTGACTATGAAAATAATCTGGGGAATTTTCATAAATAGTTTATGCTTGAAACTTAATATGGTTAAATAACTATATTTTATATAATTACACGGCATAATTTTGACTATGTGACCTGGAGGGGAGGAGAGAGGCGAGAAAGAGAGGGAGAAAGGCGAATTGTATATGTATATTTGTCAAATTGTATGTGTATATATGTTAAATAATTGTAGATGTGTAACTAATATGCATATGTATTTGTATATCTGGCAAACGAAATCGGGAGAGGAAAGAGAAAGACGAGTGAGATCGAGAGAGGGAAAAGAAAGGCAAGCGAGAGAGGACAAAGAGCGGAGAGAGACAAATTTACTATGTATATCCGTCAAAATATTGTATATATTCAGCTGGTATACATACGTAATTGTGTATTTGGCAAGAAATTGCAAAGAGAGAGAGGAAGAGAGGAGAGGGAAAATAACAACAAAACTCTAACTATGACTATAAATTATAGTTTTTTTGAAACTATAGTGATGTAATGTAAATATATACCATGTGTTTGCGTAATTACATAAATTTTCTAAATAATTTTTATTTATGAGATTTACTCGATATATTATAATCATTATTAAAAGATATTCCCTCCGTTCACAATTAGATGTCAAGTTTTGACATGACACACCTATTAAGAAAACAATGATTAATGTAGCAAGATTACCACTTTACCCCTATTAATTAGGTAAATAAATTAGGGGTAAAAAGCTTTAGGGTTCTAATTTGGTAAATAAATTAGGGGTAGAATAGGCAAAAACAATTTGTCTTATCTTGAATTTTAAAAATTGACAAGTAAAAATGAAAACTAAATTAGGAAATTTTTGACATCTAATTGTGAACGGAGGGAGTACTAAATACTATAAAAAGATCAACATTATTAAAATGAAGTAACATTTATATCGAAGATTCTTCTAAAAGGGCAACAAAAAAAAATCCAAATGTAATTCTTCAATGATTTTAGCAAAAAATCCATGTCCATTAATAATGATGATTTGTCTAATTAGCAGGCAACCAAATACATAGACAAGTACTTACTATTGTACTATAGCTTAACAATTCGATGTATTAAATGGTGCAAGATTAATTCATCACAAAATTATTCGAAATATTTAGTCAATTCAAATGATTTTTGTATTCTAGTGGACATAATTATTTCTTCTCTCAATTTCTCCATAATTTAATTATTTTTTTCTAACAAATAATTCATACATTTTTTTTTATAACACTATAATTCATTCATGGTTAGGAAACAGTTTTTCTACCTTTGAAGTAGTGGTAAGGTTTGCGTATGTTTTACCCTCTTCAAACTTCACTTGTGGAATTTCGCTAGATATGTTATTGTTGTTACATAGTTTATTCATATTACAAAGAGAGCAAAATTGTTCACTATGTCATTTGTCTGGAGAAGAAAAATATTTATATGAAATGTCATAGATTGAAGATCGTAATAACATATTAAAGTCGCATAATTTAACCATTTAACAGACAAATTATAAATAATTTAAAGAAAAATTTTCGCAATTACTTCTAAGAAAAATGAAAGCACAAAAATTCTCATTTTTATGAGAAAATGATCCCTCATATTTGAAGGTAGGTTTAAATATTTTATTAAGCAATTTTATTTCTTTAAATTTATATCAAATAATAAAAAAGACAAAATTGTATCTCTAAACGTGAGTTCATATTAAAATGGTTAAATCTAACAACTCAATAGTTATTAAAAAGCTATTCTAAGTTTAATTTAACAAGTATAGAGGTTTAAAACTGCTCATGAATATATTTTAAGCTCCTGTTTGGTCGTAAATTTTAAATTTTGAATTTTTAAAATTGTGATTTTTGAATTTTAAAATTGTATTTATATACATTTTATTATTTATCCAAAATTTTTATCAAAAAACTTGAAAATGATTTTAAATATCACCAAGTGCTAGATTATTTGAAAATTTTCAACCAAACCCAAATCACAAGTTGTTTTTTTTTTCCTCATTGTTTTCAAAAGACAATGTATGGCCTGCATTTACCTTGGCCAACTTTACCACTTTAAATAAAGCATGTCTTATTCTTATACGTTTTCCTTTGTGCTTTCTCAACGAAAATTCAGACTCCTAAGCATCACCTTTGCTTCTTACTCGTTCTTTTCGTTGATTCGTTTCAGATAGATTGTTCTAGAACCTTCTCGAATTCTTCTATTACTCGAATCAAAAATTGCGAAAACAGTTGAAGTTTTTCTACATGGAGTCAAAGTCGCAGTCAAGGTTTCCGCTGGGCAGACAATCATCTCTGGCGCCGGAGAAAGACGGCGTTATCGACTACTCAGTTACCGCCGATCATGAAGTCGATGGAGGTGTTGATTCCGGTTTGAGGTTAATGTATATGACTAACGACGGTGATTTGGAAGGTATGAAGGAACTTTTGGACTCCGGTACCAGTGTGAACTACACTGATATCGATGGACGAACTGCTTTGCATATTGCCGCTTGCCAGGGCAACGCGGATGTTGTTGATTTTCTGCTCAAAAATGGTGCTCAGGTGGATGCCATGGATCGCTGGGGCAGTACGGTATGATATATTAATATATTATTACTCTGTAATTAGCTATCACTAACTTTATAAGCACTTTTTTGGGTAAATATTTTGGAAATACTTCCATCCTACTTTCCTCAATCCTGACTGGATAAGCGATTTACCAGCATTTTCGTTCCCCCTGTGTTTCTTTGAGTCTAGTTTCCAACTCTTCAAACTGTTAGTCATTTGGAAATTCCTACGAGGAATTACAGCCTTTTTGCTTATATTTAACTCAGATAATGCCTATTTTGCCATAGATAGGGTGTTTTGGAGCAAGGAAAATATATAATTGGGTAACCTTGTAAGATACTCTTTTGGATGAATTGAACTAGTTTGTTGAGCTTTTAAGAAGTGCTTCTAAGCAAAATAAGCCAAACGTCAAGGTTAATATGACTTACATGTTATCTTAATAACAGTAAAAGAAAATATTGGAGTAATTGATAGTTTGATCCATCACATCAAAGTTTAATTTATTTTTTTTAGCTTATTGTATTTCAACTCTTGAAAGCTGTAGAGGAAAGAGATGTTCTAATTTTTTGTTTTCCAAATGAGAAAAGTGTTCTACAAACTTAGACAAAGGAGTATGTTTGTTGCTAGAGACGATTTATGAAGTCTAAATTGTGTTTAATCATTAGTATAGTGATCGCTTTGTGAACTGAGTTAGTCTCCAAGTTGTACTCTGGTGTCTATAATCTAGAGCATGTGTGTGGTTATCTTCAGGTTTATTTTTGGCTACTCGCAGTAGAATAGCGTAGTGACAAAGTATGATTAAATAGCCTCTTGCAGATGCAATATATTACAAGAACAGTGATGTGGTCAAGCTTTTGGAACTACATGGAGCAAAACCTGCGGTATGTGTCGACAATAGATTATCAGATCTAATTGCAATACGGCATAAGCATTTACCTTCTCTTTTTTACTTTCTACTATTAGGTGGCTCCCATGCATGTAGAAAGTGTGCGTGAAATACCAGAGTATGAAATTGATCCAAGAGAACTTGATTTTAGTAACAGTGTCAACATAACAAAGGTGACAACTTTTTCTCTGACTTGATAGTTGGCTTATTTGATCATTGCACACTTTACCCTTTTGTTATTTGTGTTGTGTTATCACATTAGATGTCATCTGGTTTATTGTTGATTTTTCAGAATGGAATGCTTGCCTTTGGTAACAAGTGTACTGGCATCTTTTTCAAGTTTATTGCCAAGCTTTGTTTCCCCTTTAGTTATCTTAGTTGATCAACCTGCCACAAATATACAGCAGATGTTGTTGTTTAGGTTTCATTATTTACTCATTCCAAATGTTATTCATCCATCGCAACATATATGACCTAATTTCGACTAGCAGAGACATTTAGAGGAGAAGTTTTAAAATGATAGTTTGGAAATTTGAAGATGTGGGATAGCTAGAAGCAAGATGTTAATTCAACATTAAGATGACATAAAGTGAAAATTAAGATATATTACCTTAACTTTTTGAAGAGGGAAAAGTTTGTGATTCAAGAAAATGTTTCCATCTATTTGTGAAGTAGGCTACAGGTAAGTAGATCTAGAATTTTGGGGTTAAATGAAGTATCTGCTGTTATTATTTTATTTGTTTCTGGAAACTATTTGCTTATTCGTATCTGTTATTTCCAATGTCTTATCATTTTTGCTATGTATCTGAGAGAAAAGTAGATGAAGTTTCAACACTGCAATGTATTTTCATTTTCATATCTTTAAGTATTTCATGTTAAATTGTTACAGGGTACGTTTTGTGTTGCTCTGTGGCGTGGAACTGAGGTTGCTGTTAAGAAACTTGGTGAAGAATTGTTCACCGATGAAGATAAAGTGTGGGTTGGTCATAGACTATCTATGATGTTTGTATTAGAACATTCCTCATTAGACAGATCATAAAAAGTTACTTAAGACTCTATTCTTTGTTTTCTAACTGATTTTTCAGCAAGGCATTTAGGGATGAGCTTGCCTTACTACAGCAGATACGCCACCCAAATGTAGTCCAGTTTCTTGGTGCTGTGACACAGAGTAGCCCAATGATGATCATCACAGAGTATCTGCCTAAGGTACTTTTGATTTAAAAGAACAAACTCACCACTTCCTGGAGTTATCTCCAGAATCTTGCTATGATATCACAAAATCAAGAAATTATTGTACTTGCTTTCAAATTATCACAAAACCAAAATCAAGAATGACCATGCATCAAAAATAGTATAATTGATGGCTAAGTATCAACAAACTACTAAATACAAGGGTGTTTACGACTTAATACATCACACATATTATTTCATTATTAAATCCATGGTTCTGTTTTGTTTGTTGATCAATGGAAATATTCTCCATTATTGATGGCAACTAAATTCAGTAATGTCATTGACAAAGCCCTTGAAGTCCCTGCCAATCCATAGAAACCTGTTAATTCTGTTCTGTGTGTAGGGAGATCTTCGTGCATTCCTGAAACGGAAAGGTGCATTAAAGCCAATATTGGCTGTGAAGTTTGCACTGGATATTGCAAGGTCAGTTTACTGGTTGTTGTGCTGAATTTCCACTGGAGAATCTTCTTAGTATTACAATGCTGTTCACCAGGCGATTGAATTTTCTGAAGGTGCCTGTTGGTAAATGGTCATTAATACAGGAGCAACAACTACAAATTCTCCAATTCTATGTATAATTTGGAATTGTTAACTTCATTTTGTATCTTTTCATGCATTTGTATTTTTTCACCATTGGGTTATAAGTTACTCAACTTTGGTGATTTCAACAGTACAATGCTGGCCTTTTGGGCTCCATAATGATTATAAATATTCATTAGAAAGCAAAGTAGTGGCACAGTTTCATGATCAGTTTCAGAATATGCAGGCCACGGAGATGAGGATGTTGAGATGGATGTGGGGACATACCAGGAATGAGACCATTCGGGAAAAGTTAGAGGTGACCCCTGTGGCTGACAAGATGAGATAAGCGAGACTGCGATGGTTTGGACATGTGCAGAAAAGTATCGATGCTCCTGTTAGGAGATGCGAGAGGTTGGATTTACGGGTCACATGGAGGGGTAGGGGTAGACCGAAGTAGTATTGGGGGAGGTGATCAAACAAGATATGACAAAACTTCATCTCATCGAGAACATAGCCTTAGATAGAAAGGAATAGAGGTTGCGTATTAGGGTAGAGGGCTAATAGGCTAGTAGGGGTAGGTTGATGTTTGGTCTTGTGAGATAGCAGGTTAGTAAGATTAGTCGTGTCTTTATATCCTGTGATTATCATTATCCGTCTTACATTTGTTACTTTTATCGTATTTACATACTATCATTTGCTTTTCATTTTTAGTCGTTTTCTTTTTTTCTTTTCTTTTCCCTTTTTTTCCGTATCTATTATCTTCTTCTTATGAGGCTCAATTTTTGAGACGAGAGTTTTCCAGAAATAGCCTCTCTATCTCTACGAGATAGTGGTAAGATGCGCGTACATTTTACCCTCTCCAGATCCCACTTGTGGGATTCCACTGGGTATGTTGTTGTTGTTGTATAGTTGCATCTATAGGTCTCTTACTGTGATATTTGTATACATTTTCAGAGGAATAAACTACTTGCATGAGCATAAACCTGAAGCAATAATTCATCGAGACCTGGAGCCTGAGTATGTTAGTCTTACTGGCTGTTTCCCAGTCATGTGCTCTATTTGTCCTTTAGTGGCTGAAGTAAGCCTGTCAAATGTCTGGAAAGCTTTTAATTTCTGAGTGAAATGACAGAAACATATTACGGGATGATTCTGGACATCTGAAGGTGGCAGATTTTGGACTTAGTAAGCTATTGAAATTCACCAAAACTGTCAAGGAAGATAGACCACTGGCGCGTAAAGAGGATTCATGTGAGTATATCCCAGCATTTTACGTTGTTAAAGAAATATATTCACACTATGATTTGTCGCTGCCTACTTTGTTGTCATTTTTAGTTACTCCTATCTTTTAATCCTTTTTCCTTTTTGCAAATGTATACAAACAATGGCTTTAGGGTCAAAAAGTTCTCAGGGTCCTACTTTTCCTTTTAATTCTAATAAAACACATTTTCAGCTCTAATTTCCTCTCTAAAATTCAGTATATGGTCCTTGAATCTTTTGCCAGCAAATACTGAACAGTTTTATTTGAACACCTAAATGGTTGTGCTAGTGAATGAAATTATAGGATTTGGGATAGAAGAAGTATCTTGATTTCTTTTGTATTCATCAAAAGAATTATTCCCTTGATCATTTGGCTATACAATTTGAAGAGGAGAATTAGAAAGTTATTCTAGAAAAAAAAAATGCATAAGTACTGCTTGCCTCAAATTTAGTTGATAACATTCCTGTTTAATCATTGTAGAACTGTGGGTCTTTATATGCATTGTTTTCAACATGGCAATTGGTGTTAAATAAAATTCTAGTGTTATAGTTTATCAGAATAACAAGTTGAATTAACCAATTGGTTACAGGGAGATATGTTGCTCCAGAAGTTCTTAAGCATGAGGAGTACGATACCAAGGTGGATGTTTTCTCATTTGCTTTGATATTGCAGGAGGTAAACTCTTCTAGTTCTTAGTACTTTTTTCTCATGCATCAACTACTGAAAAAGGTTCTCCAGTTGTGCCCTGTCTTGAAGGAAAAATATCAATTTGTTCGTGGGGAGTTGGCTATAAGTTCTTGCTTCACAGATATTTTAGTTTTTTTTCTTTATGTAACTGAACTTTGATGTGTAACATGTAGCTGCCAACAGGTTGGTATGTATGCATTCTAGATCTCATCTCATGGAGGAAAAAGGAAAACCAATGGGATCCTCCATTTTTTGCAGTCGATGTTAATTGTGTCTGAAAAAATTGTATTTCCATATACTGTCCCCTATTCTTATTTCTTACAAAGTTATGCTTATTCCACCTTATTAAACCACTCAGAACATCCCTACTGTTCCAGCATGTTTGTAAATCCTTTAAGAGGACCATACGATATTTTAGACATGTATACGTCTTAATATGCTTTACGTTCCACAGATGATTGAAGGCTGTCCACCATTTCCCACGAAGCAGGAAATTGAGGTGGCCAAAGCATATGTTGCAAATGAACGTCCTCCCTTTAAAGCTTCACAAAAGTTGTATGCTCATGGACTGAGAGAGTAAGTCTCCCTGTGTTCCTTTCAATTTCCTTCAATTGTATTTGAAGTGGTTATTTCAACAGATTAATTGAGGATTGCTGGGAGGAGCAACCATCAAGAAGGCCAACTTTTCAGCTAATAATTATTAGATTGGAAGAAATCAGCCGTATTCTTTTGCATAGAAGACGTTGGAAGGTACGAAGCACTCTCACCCGATCCCCTTCAGTTTGGTATTTACAAAGTTCAGTCATGTACAATAAATCAGTCTATGGTACGGTAATTTCTGGTACGGTAATTCAGTAATTATGTATTGAAGGTGCGGTTGATTCAACTGTATAAATTTTGGGAAACAGCTATAGTCCAAATTCAGCCCAAAATTAAGATTGAGCATCTATAGTAATCCAAAAGCATGAAAATTTTGAAAGACTAGACCTGAAGCTTGATTACTGTAGGTAACTAGCTTTGACAATTGCTCCTAAATTGTTTGCCTGAAGCATGAGAAATTGCTCTCGAGTTGTTTAACTGAAACATTAAATTCATTCATTAATCTAAGGAGTTTACCACTCTTCTCGTATGTTTTGACCAAGTGTTGCTAGTATTAAAAAGGAGGTACTGGTTAAGAGCAGTCCTTAAACACTCTAAGCTATAACATGTCCTTATTGGCAGAATTGTTGCTCTTGCTCAAAGGCTGATAAAGTTAGATACTTGGCTATTAGGTGGTGTTGGTTACTGAATTATTAATATAGATGACCAATATTCTGAAATTTACTCCAAATGCCATACCGGTTACGGAATACCAAATTCCCAGTTCGGCGCGGTAATGCGACTTTCGGTGATTTATGCCACCCCTAGTGGGGGTTATGTTTCTGTTTAATCAGTGACCTCTTATACCCAACATACAGCTGCCCGTTTGGGCCCAAATGTACTGATCTTTGCTTTTTAATAAAACCGAGTCCATGACCCAAATTTAAAAAAAAAAACACTTAAATGTCTTTCGTTTATTAATTATAGTTACATTAAAAGATTAAAGTATTTATAAGCTAGTAGAAAGAGTACAAGCAAACATATATATTCTGGTTTGGCTTTCAAACTCTATGGGGTAGGAACTTTGGGGACAAAAAGTGAGGAAAATCCCTGTGTTACCATTCGTTCATATTATTGAGGACATGACTCAAGATAAAAAGGAGTGGAGATCGCATATTAGGGTAGAAGGTTAGTAGAGGGTGGAGTATTGTCTTGCCTTGTGAAGGTTTAGTCTTGTTAGTGTCTATCGCAGTACTAGTCATACCCTTGTGGTTCTTGCTTATTGTGTTGTGATTATCACACTATTTTTTTGTTGTTATTGTTTTTTCTTGGAGACTTTACACTACTTTTTTTTCTTCATTGCTTTTTTCATTATTTCCTTCTTCTTTTACTTGGGTTTGATACACTTGAGCCGTGGATCTTTCAGCAACAACCTCTCTACCTCCACGAGGTATTGGTAAGGTCTTTGTACACTCTATCCTCTCCAGATCCCACTTAGTGAGATTTCACTGAGTATATTATTTTGTTACCATCCCTTCCGTAGCCTCTCTAAGAAATTAATTATCAATGCTTGTCCTTATTTGTTCAAGCTTACTGTCATACTTATGATTGGAACAAATGAGGAATGTTGTTACTGTTTGAACCCTCTTAAGCTATATATGAACAAAATGATAGTCTGCTGCACTAAGCTCTCGTTACTTATGGCCCTAGACCATATTGGGCATATGTACATAATCTTACTACTTTTGCATTTCAGTAAGAAGTTATTTTCATAGCTTGAAACAATGACCTCGTGGTTGCAGTACACCACTTATTATTGCACCAAGCTCCCCTTCTGCAAGTTCTCTTTGAATGAACGCAAAATTATATTTGAAAGTTCCCAGTTTCTAAAAGAAAAAATACAAAAATATACGGACTTCAATCAGTGCCCAAGTAGTCAACTTGGGTTTCTTCAATCATGTTTCTGTACAGAGTCTGAGCTTCATAACTACTTTCTCAGCTTCTGATTGTTCCATTTGCAGGCAAGGGCACTTAAATGTTTTCAGAACCTTGAGGGCATCTTGAAGTTTGATCGTTCGAATTCAAAGAGTCGCTCATCTCGCCCAACCTTCTGATGAGAAGTGTTTGCGTTGCAGCTACATTTTTTATTTCAGTCTTATTGTGCATGCTATCCAACACTTATTTCATCGTTTTTTTCCTTTCCTTTGGGCGGTGATGGTTTGGAGAGAGGGTGACGGTATTGCTTCCATTGCTATCTTTTATGTTTGTACTGGAAGTCTGATGAATGATTATTTGCTTCTAAACTCTGTGATTTCTTTCTCGTCTTTTCTTGTATTTACAGTCAAATGTCAATACTTTTGAATACGTTGTTTATTCACTTTTACTTCAAATTTTGGTTGTTCCGGTTATCGCAAAACTGTACAAATATTATGTGGTTTATGTAAGTTTGTGATAATAATACTTACTGATGATCATCTTGTTTTAATTTTCTGAAAACATCCTTTTCGAGGATGGAATATTAGGGGTATCCAGAGGGAGAAAAAAGGGAGATGGACCTCAGTGAAAATTCCATGTTACGTGGTTAGGAAGCACTTTTTTTTTCTATGATAAAAAATTTCTAATCTTTTCAGAATAGTTAATTACGAAAAACTTTGTTTGTATGCGGGCAATTGCATGCCCACTTAATCTTTAATTGCAATTTTTAAATCAAAACACAATTAGACATGTCAACCATGGAAAATAGATAGCTCTTCTGCAATAGTTTGCAAATATTCTCAGATTGCCCACGTTCTATTGTTGTCACACAATGTTTTATGTTCATAGTCAATATACTTGACGTAACAAGAGCCATGTCGAACAACTGCATTCAACTATTAGTACCTGAGCTCACCAAGCCTTGACGAATGAGCTTGGTAAAGAAAGATGTAAGACCACTAAAAGTTTTCATCTGATAAAGAGTACAGTAGGTTATCATGGATCAAGACCCCTTCCTATAGCTGAATGAGAGCTCCGTTGATAATTCTAAGATATACAGAAATATGTCAATACAGTTGATTATAAAGGTCATGTCCCCACCTTTAAATATGTTAGTACAGTTGGTTATATAGGTCATCAGCTAACTCTAGCATGATGAATAATGAACAAATTTAATCAAGTACAAGAAGAGGAGATGCACAGATAACCTGAGAGGGGGATCCATAATATTTCAGATCATCAAAGGAACTTCCCCCAATTCTACTACCATTACTCGAGGTTTACATCTCAGACTTCCAAATTTAGATCTCATCAGTTACACAGTCTTCCTTTTGTTCATCTTTCTCAGCAGTTAATCTTTCATAGAATTGCAAAACCTTGGGGTTTGCCTTGATCTTTGATGGATTGAAATTGACTAGATGAAGGCCATCCAAGCTTCTAACACGAGAAAGGGCAACATAGACCATCCCAAAGCCAAAAACACGGTGGAGATCTGTATGGAGGTTGTTCAGCGTCATCCCTTGACACTTGTGAATGCTTAGAGCCCAAGCCAATATGAGGGGTATTTGCTTTCGCATCGCAACAGCTTTATCTCCTTCCATTACATACCATCTTTCTACACCAATCATCAGTTCTTGGCCAGAATCAAATCTAACAACAGGTAGCAGGTTACCTTTGCTGCACATATCAGAAATCTCATGAGTACCTTGAACAACAGCAAAATCTAATATTGTACCAGTAGCACCATTCACGAGTCCAGAAGTAACATCGATGTTCTTTGTCAAAAGCACCCTAGATCCTACACACAATTTGAGTTGCTCAGGTGCAATTCCATTCTTAAGCTGCTGCTTCCAAGGATCTTCACCACTGTCAAGAGCTTGATAATGAAACAATACCTCATCTAAATGGTCGAGTCTTTCAGCGTTCACTCTGCTCACATCCTCAATCCTTGGGTAGAGCTGAACAGCTGAAGAATCTGCCTCCACCTTTGAGCAACATTGATCCAATAGCTTCAAATCCTCAGCATCATACTTCCCTTTCCTAATCCCCTGCAGCAGTTTTATGAGCTGTGCATCTGATTGCCTAAAGATAGTTTTAAGTTCAATTTGCATGTCAAAACTAGCATTCCAACAATCAGCTTCAAAAGCAAATTCCTTCTGTTGTCCCTTCTTATTGATAACTGGTGGAAGCTGAAAAAAGTCCCCACTTACAACTAATTGTATCCCACCCCAAATCTTCTCCTCACAGCCATGTTCTTCACTTCTAATGCTCCTTGCAATGAACTCAAGATCATCAAAAACCTCACCACTAATCATGCTAATTTCATCTATAACCAAGGCCCTAACTTTATTCCATCTTCGATACGCTCTCTTATCCAATGTAACCTTAGATAGCAAATCCACAGAACTAGCAACACCAAGTCCAATTCCAGCAAAAGAATGAAGGGTCTGTCCATTGAGGGAACAAGCAGCAACCCCAGTTGAAGCTGTCACGAAAACTCGAGATTTCCCATGAATCTTCCTAAGTTTAGTGATGATATGCTGAAGTAAATAGGTTTTCCCAGTCCCTGCTGACCCAGTAATGAAAACAGAATTCCTATTTGAAATGGCTTCCAAGATTTGATTTTGCTGCTCAGTTAACTTCACTTTAGGCTTTCTAGAGCTTATGAATTCACCCCTATTTTTTATCTTACTCTTTGCACTAATTTGAGACCCCCATGTAGTTTTGGAGCTCAAGAACCTGTAGGCTGTTTTAGTTGTGTACAACAGTGACAGCTTCATGTTACTAAATTTAAGAAAACCAATTCTTGAGCCAACTGTCTTTGGCAAACTGTCTCTCCGAGGTAATGATAAGGTTTGCATATACTCTAACCTCCCAAACCCCACATTGTGGGATTTTACTTTGTTGGTTGTTGTTGTAAGAAAACAAATTCTTGACTAATCAAATTTCAACATACAAAAATGCTTTTTTCACTGAGAAAAATGACGAAAAATTTAACTTTGTTCATCAAGAAGAGGTTTAGGTTAGGAAAAAATGGTGTCTTTCCGCTGTGGGTATCAAAAAAATAACTGCATTTATTGAATCTTTATCAGACATTGTAGTAAATGTAAGAAGAAAAAGAAACTCAAAATATTGAATGTTAAAGAATTTACTTACGAAATTAGAGGGAGGTTTCTTCTTGCTTCATTTCCAGTTGAAACTGAAGAGAAGTTAAAGATGGTACTGGGCAAGTATGATTATATCATGAGCCAGTCTAATTTGGGCTTATGATATGAGTCAGATGGGCTTTATTGCTATAATGGGCCTAAATTGAGCTCATAGTGGATAATTTTTGGGGGATAATTACACCCACGGGTCATTGAGAAAAATTATTTACACAAAAAATAACCCATTTTTTTTGTATTACGAAAAGTACCATCTAGCTGACATAGCTATTTGTTACAATTTTGGGGATTCAACCCTCGTTGTATAGGCATGTATAGTCAGTATATATTTGTGTATCATAATATATATTTAGTGTATAACTCATGTATAAGTAAAATATACATTGTATAGCAGTGTATACTTTCTATAACTATATTGTATAGTTTTGCTGATTTGGGACTATTTCTTATGTAAATAAAACATGGGTTACTTTTTTTTTGTAAACTTTTTACTTTTTTGTATATATATGTAATTTTCCCTATTTTTGGTTCTCCAAATCCTCGAATGGAATGGATCGTTTCAGTCAGTGAAATGGATAAGGAGCCCACTCCGAATGTCAAATTTCATAAATGACAAACATATAAAGTCTAATTATGCTCCATGGCTATAATTTGAGTAATTACTTTTCATAACTATAGTAATAACAATGTTTGTCAAATTCATGCAACATATGTATAAGTTTGTACAATTTGTTTTACAATTTGCAGTTTTTGTATAGCGTTTGTATATTTCGCTATACAATTCGTGCACAACGTTTCTATACAATTCACAGTGTTTGTATATTTCGTTATACAATTTGATTCGCGCACAACGTTTGTATAAATTGCGCGAATTGTACAAAATTCAAACTGTAATTAAAGTTAGATGTTTGTCGCGAACTGTAATTAATTTAAACTATAGCTATGAAACCAAAAGATAATTTTATGTTTAGTTTCTAATTTATCTTTATCATTAATTATAGTTATTGTTCTATTACATTTCCAAGACATTATATTTAAAGAATAATTTGGTAAAATTATTCCTATCATTTACTCCCTCCGTCCAACTTTACTTGGTCCCTATTGACTTGGCGCAGGGATAAGAAATAGTAGTAAATGATAGGGGTAATTTTACCAAATCACCCTTTGAATATAATTAATGCAATGTATTGAAAAATGTAATATGGAAATAACTATAATTAATGACAAAGGTAAATTAGGAACTAAGTGTAAAATTATCTCTTGATTTCATAAACTGGACAAGTATTGTTGGACATCCTAAAATAATATAGGGATCAAGTAAAGATGGACAAAGAGAGTATGTTTTAATTCTATATCAAATCAATAAGAGACAAATAAAAACGAACGGAAGGAATACTATTATCACCTCTAATTTATCACCATGGATAAGTTTTCCCTAATTCCAGTTTTCCATACGTGGAACTCCCAAGAAAGTTGAAAAGGAAATAATGGTCTGTATTTTTTTATATTTCTGTAAAAAAATCCAACAGTTTATTACTAGTAAATCAGAATGACTTGCTCACAAATTTGGTTAAGAAATACTGTACACACGTGCCCTCTAGTTTAAAAAATTCCACTTACATCTCTCTGTCCTCCAAAAAGTTATAGCCACACTGACAAGTTCACACACCCTAAAAATCTAATTATTATTCAGTCTCATTTTATGTGATATTTTATTTAAATAGAAAATTTTTATAAATAATCTATGCTTAAAATTTTATAAATTTTTTAATAATGTCATATAAAATTGAACAAAATATTAATTTTTTTTCTTTTTTAACCCAAAGCACTTATCCCTAGTTGGTGTAGTGCCCAATTAACTAATAAGGGTTTTACACTATTTTACATGTTTGACTAATAGAGAATTAGAAATTCATTTCTTCAACACCATAAAAGTAGAAATATTTTTTTCCCTAAAAATGGTTGCCCCTTTTCTGTCATAACTAATTAATGACCACAAAAATATTCCTAATTATCTAAGAAATTCCTTTTTTATCAAAAATCTTTTCTTTTTTTCTTAAACACCGTGTCAAGTCAAAGAATATCATATAAAATGGAGAAAATATCTCAATTCGTAGGAATTTTATCTGTTTCATTCATATATATATAACAAATAATTTCGAGTATAACTGTGTAACTATATATCTTTTTTATGTAATCATTTAAAAGAAATTCTAACTTTTTTTAAAATATCAAACTTAAATACCAAAATTGTCATTATGTGTAAATTTTAAATAATTTTAGTATTTTCTGAGTTGAAAAGATATTTATAGATTATAGAGCTTTCATATATAAGAGCATATATTTATGCTTTTTCAAAAAAAAAATATATCTCCCGTTTAAATTTGAATGGCATATTATAAAATTCGATAAATATTTAGAATGAAGGGATTCTAATTATTCTACTATGAAATACATATGTATATTTATGTGATATGACCAAATTAAAGTCGAATTAAATTTTTATACTTCATGAGTACTTATCAGTTATGATGAAAAAGTTCACTTAAGTTTAATAATACTACTATTTAATAAGATTATACTTTTACGAAGTTATTGTCCGCAAGTTCTAATATTATTAAGAAAAAATGATGCGGATAAATAAATATATACTATTTAATCAGCTAATATAGTTATAGTTTGAATTAGTTATGATTCGTGGTAAATATTTGATTGTAATTATAGTTTGTATTTTATATAATTCGCGTGATTTATACAAACGTGTGAGCGATTATACAAAATACAAAACTGTGAATTGTATAGCGAATTAATTATACAAATGTTGTGCACGAATTGTATAGCGAAATATACAAACGCTATACATTTTTTGTGACTGTATAGTGAATTATACAAATAAATACAAACACTGCGAGAATTATACAAACGTTACTACAACCAGGAGTGGACCCCTAGATGAAAAATTACACTGTACATATAAGGTAAAATTTCTATATTTTCGTATATGTATTAAACTTGAACTTCCTAAACATTAAGCAAAGTCTAGCATAATGATAAGTCTCTTTTTAAATAAACTCTCATACTCAGGGTTTGAAGTTCACTCAAGACTATTTTTTAGCTTCTCTTAATTATTCCTTTGGAAATTATATTTTATTGGTTTAGTCACACATTTATATTTTTATATTTCGAATATCCTGAATTAAAATTCTGGATCCACCACTAACTACAATTATAGTTCCAAAATATAATTATTGAAATTATAACTATGGAACATAATTAAACTTTATATATTTGTTATTTATGAAATTTATTGTATTATAAATCATACAGATTTTGTTTATTTATTTTCAAAAAAATAAATTAGTAATATTATAAAAAAGACACATGACAGCAAAGTACTGAAGAAAATTGTTTTATAATAGTACAGATTTAAGCTCTTTCATTTATTTTCCCTTTTCCTACCTGTCCCCCACGCCAAAGGAAGAGTTTTTTTTTTTTTTTTTTTTTTAAGATTAAAAATAAATAAATAAATACTGTATGTAGTACTAGTACTAGCTAGGGCACAAAGTTTAATTTTCTATTGACCAGTTTTTCTAAGCCTCAAAAATTAAAGGACTCAAATATAATTTCATTTGAAACAGTAAATGACGGTCAAAATGAGTTCAAATATAAATATTCATTCAACTTACTCATAATTTTGCGAGTTGGATTCACGATAATTGAAATTAGATTAAAATCATGATTAATTTATTTAAGTTTTAATTCATTTTTAAATGACCTTCAATTGAACCTAATTTAATCTCTAAATTTAACCCTTTTTAAGTTTCTTTATTTACATTAATGCTATATATGTTCTCATATTGAACATATGAATTATTATCTACTTTATATTTTCTAGGATTTATCTGTTCATTCTTTCCATTTATAAATTAAAATTTTGCTACTCCTGGATTAATGTAACTAGAGAAAATTAATCTGTATTTTCTTTTATATAATACATGTTGAGTGAGTCATCTTTAAATGTATATTTATTTAGTTGGCATATTGTTTGATGACTTTTCACTTCAATTTTTTTTTTAATTGGAATTCAAATTGTGATTCCAAAAGGTAAGCAATAATATGTTAAAATTCTTGAAATTAAGTGAGTCAAATTGAACGAGTAATGACTCAATCCAATTCTAGCCCAACCCATTTTAGCTCAAAATAAATTTAAGCTAATCATGACTCAATTCAATTTTTAATTCTAACTATTTTAATCTCCCTAATTTCAATGAATCAATATTTAAAGTTCGTGGAGTACGAAAAATTGACTTTAAAATTCTTTTGCCAAGTCAATAAAAACACGTAAAGATGGACGGAGAAAGTAATAATTTATGTGACTTGAATATATGGGTATAATCTTTACCTTTTATAAATATATATTGAGTGATATCGGAATTTTAATTTTACGAATTAAGAGGGTTTAAAATATTAAAAAAATAAATACAAGAAAAAGCTTATATATATGGATGTGATCTGGTGATCAATTATAAAATGAAATGCAAATTCAATTATGAGATTTCCGTCTTTTAGGTTCAAAATTCAGCAGTGGAGAATGAATATTACGGTTTATTTCTATCTATCTAAACTTTGATGGATAAAGACACATAATAAATAAATATATACAAACTGATTTAAACATCATATTATAAATTAAAAAGAGTTTCAAGATTTGATTACTTAATTAGGTTATATTTTTTTTATTCCAACTATATAAACACATCAAATTTAAAAAAAAGTGTTTTTAAAATATTTTGACAAAATTTCTCTTGAATCAATTCGGATTGCATATCAACTCAATTTTAAACGGATTGAAATAAGTTGGGTTGAACAAACATATATAACCCGCCCAAACTTCAACGGATTGGTCTAATTTTGTCACCCCTAGATGAAATCAACGTCATGTAGAAGGATGTAAAAGTTTAATTGTTGAGAGTTGCTTAATTCTGTGTATTCAGTGATGGGCATGCAGAAAGTCAGTTTTTGTGTAGATGAGATATATTTACCTGGAGTATATATACATATAGAGAGAGATGGAGACTTGACAAACCAAAGTTCCACGTCCTGTATCTTTCACTGTGTCCTACATCTTACGTTGCATCATACTGTGCTATGTCGGTCAGCGTAAATAATTTGGCGGAATTAAGATACGAAATATGAAGAAATAAACACATAAAAAGTTGAACAAAGTCGATCTCTGCTATATCTATGTAAAAGAGGAATTTTAATCCAAATATTATACAATGTAATTTTCCTTTCCTTTAGGTGGTGCACTGCTACTTTATTACTTGTCGTATTCTCTTCACTATCTTCTTCTTATGTGTATCTGGATTTGTTGCATGCATTTGATTGAGTCGAGAATCTTTCAAAAAGAGCTTCCCTATCTTCACGAGACTTAGTAAAGACTGTGTACCCTCTTCACACCTCATTTTTATGAGATTTCACTGAATATGTTATTATTATTGTCGTTTTAGATGGTGCATGCACATGTTCTAGAAATTTTAAATTCACCATCGCGATAGAACAGTCATCAAATCTCTCTATGATTAATATAATGGAAAAGAGTAAGTAGTTTACATGCAATGATGGATCAATAATTTAATTTCCCCCAACATATGAGTTGTGCCCCTACATACGTACTCTGCATGTTCTATCAGTTGAGATGTTGTCAAAAGATTTTGAAAAAAGAAGGTGAAACAAACCAGAAAACAGCACAACACACATAAAAAAAAAACCAATTAAATATAAATAGGGTTTGTGGGGGGAGACAAAGGGGTCTTGTTTTCTGTTTCACAAAATTCATTGTACCCTTTTTACATGCAACAGTATGGGGAAGCTACGTACATACCAACTGTTAAGTTATCATCACTGTCCACTCCGAATATATCCGCTCATTTTTATTTGTTCACTTTAAATGATTATTTTTATTTGCTTAATTTTAAAAAAAAATAAGAAAAAATATATTTTATATGTTTCATTTTATATGACATTCTTTTCTTTTTGGTCCGTCTCAAAAAAATATCACCTTACTCTAATGGGAGACAATTTAACTTTAAAATTCTCCTTTTACCCTTAATCAAATGATTCCCCGCCACACAAATATCTAATGTGACACCTTTTGACTTGACAAAGTATTCAAGAAAAAAAAAATTTAAAACTTATAGTCTAAAATAATTATTAGATATTACGTGTGGTTGAGAATTATTAATTATAGGTAAATGAAAAACTTAAAAGTTGAATTGTTTCCAATTAAAGTAAAATAACATATTTTAGGAACAGATTAAAAAAGAAAAAAATGCAAGTGCAACATAAAATGGAAACGAGGGTGTACTATTTATTACTCCCTCCGTTTACAATTAGATGTCAAGTTTTGACATGACACACCTATTAAGAAAATAATGATTAATGTAGCAAGATTACCACTTTACCCCTATTAATTAGGTAAATAAATTAGGGGTAAAAAGCTTTAGGGGTCTAATTTGGTAAATAAATTAGGGGTAGAATAGGCAAAAACAATTTGTCTTATCTTGAACTCTAAAAATTGACAAGTAAAAATGAAAACCAAATTAGAAAATTTTTGACATCTAACTGTGAACGGAGGGAGTAACTATATATAGTCATTTCCCAAAATAATATTAAATTCAAAAGGTGATATAATAATACTATGATAAATACTCGATAATGAACGAATAAAAATAGATGGATAATTACTCTAATAAAAAATTAAAGTGGCTTATATCTACACACGTTCTCTCACGTGTGAGACTCTTCTTCTTTTTTAAAGTCAATCAACCACGTGGAATTGGAAATACATTTGGATTTGGTAATCCTTCTTGATTATCACTCCTCTTTGAGACTTAATTAGGTTTTCTATGAATTTTATACATTAATTCATTCGTTTGGAAGTTAGCTACAAATAAAATAATAATTTTATTATATCACAAATCATCTCACTCATCGAGAAATGAATTAGGGACATAAAACTAGTGAATTATCTCTTGATTTTTTAAATTGAATAAGTAAATAATATAATAAATAAGTAAAAATATATGGAGAAAGTCGCACATAACAGATATTTAGACATGTAATTTGAAATTATGAAATTAAACTAATGTTTAGACATGTGATTTGAGATATTCACGATTTTAAACCTTATTTTCTCTGAAAAAGTAAAAAAAATTGGGATACAAATCGTGATGTTAATTTTTTACATGTAAAACTTGATTTATAAATTTAAATTTCATAAAAAAAGAAGAAGAAAAGATTCTTTATTCTTAAATTTCTATATATAAAAAAAATTCATACTCGACGTGAAGAGATTATTCGTCTCTGAAAGAATTATATTAAAACATAGTAACTTTTTTTAGTTGTTGACTGATGGATCATTATAAAATTATTAAAATTTTATAATAATAAATAATTATTTATAAAAAGAACATAAAGATATTTGATTTATCAGTTTTTAATATATCTTGTTTACAAATTTTAGTTTACTCATTTGGTAAAATTGTATTAAAATTTAGAAAATATTAATCACTTTTACAACTTAAGACATTTTCATATTATTACTAAAAATTACAACTTATGAAATTCAAATTTCATATTCCAACAAAGTTTTAATTTTAAATCCATTCAATTTAAAATGAGATAATAACAAATAAAAATAAACGGAGAAAATACTCCAACACATAAAAAAAAATTAAAAAATAAAATTGAATGGAACACAATTCAAGAATCATAAATAGTGTTTTTTGTTCCTACTTTAGGTTAGTCTCAATAAATAATAAACCCTTTTGTCTTTATCGACGCTACAGTTATTTATCCACCAGTGAGGGTCCCATACAACATAAGCTCCTCTCAGTTGTCGTAATTAATGATGTTTCACATACGTTTTTGTCTTAAAAAATACGTATATGACACCGTACTAGTATAAAAAAATGACACAAAAGAAAATATCACATTTCTCTAATTAAAAATAATTTAATTTTAATTTTTTTTATATTTATAGCCATACAATTCAAGTAGGATTTAAAATCACAAATTTCAAATATTTTTATTATGTGTAAAATTTTGTAGCAGGTCAAATAATAATAGAGGGTGTAGTTAAAAATAACGAGTAATGTATAAATATGTCGTTTAATTTGATCTTAGCTTATATTTGTGCCCTTCAACTTTTGATATGTACAAATAAATTCTTATATTTATATAACATTGAATAAGATACATGTGTTTACTTATTTAATTTTATATAAATTTAAATATCTATATGTACACACTTGAAATTGCAAAATATAAATATCAACCAAATCTTAATTACAAGACATATTTATATGTTGAAATCACTATCTAATTACACAAACATTCTTATCATATTTGTTAAGTCTCCCTTTAGTTTGAAATAATTACATATTATCTCACTAATTAATAATTTTATATAAGATTGTAAGTCAAATACGCTTACATACATATATTTTTTGCTTTTTTAATAACTAAAACAGGAAGAGAGGTTAGTGGGAGAAGAAGAAAGGCTAGCGAGATAAAAGGGAGGCGTGCGAGATGATCTATGTATCCATAGTATATGCAAATTACACTAAGTACATGCAAGATATCAAAATACATTAAAAAATACAGATGACTAAGAATAGAGGCCTGTAAGATAGAAGAGAAGCAAACGAGAGAGCCAAATACATACCTTTTCACTAAAATACATTATATTTAGAACAAATTACATCTTATTTTTATTTTATATATTAAAGATACATACATCCAAAATTCAAATTTTTTATTAAAATTAATTTTAAACTAGTGTTTTAC
The DNA here is from genome assembly GCA_038996855.1 of Solanum aculeatissimum. NCBI lineage: Eukaryota > Viridiplantae > Streptophyta > Magnoliopsida > Solanales > Solanaceae > Solanum > Solanum aculeatissimum. Next base: position 4,989 of record JBCEWC010000382.1, on the reverse strand, counting down.
CTTTAGGAATCGTTTGATGTGATGTATAATAAGTTATAATAATCCTAAGATAAAATGTAAGATTATTTTATTCTATATTTGATTAGAGATATAAAATAATCTTTAAACTATTTATTCTATTATTTTTATCTTGATGAGATAAGTTATCTTATATGTATAATGAAATAACTTATTTTAGATTAATTTATTCCAAAATTAATTATCACGAAATAACATGTTGCAAACTAAACGAGGCCGTAGAGAATACCCCCACAACTACAGCTAGGTCCAGTAGTCATACTCATTACTTTCCCCCAACTCCCAAATTATTTTGTACACACACGTATGACCACCACTTTCCAGAATGTCTACTCTCTACTCATTATGTTGTTTCACCACGCGCCTGTTTTAGATGGACATTTCAATCTCATTACAAAATGTGTCATTAATTAATAGTTTAAAAATTAATCCTCAAAAAATACTTCCCATATTCCATTTTATATGACATATTTTCTTTTTAATCCATTTCAAAAAAAATATTATTTTATTCTAATTAAAAATAATTTAATTTTAAATTTTTTTGTTTACTCTTAATAAAATAATTTTCAATCACATAAATATTTAAGAATAAATTTATATCATAAATTTTAATTTTTTTTTAAATATTATATTAAATAAAAGAATATCACATAGACGAAAGCAGTACTGATAAAACAGAAATAAGTGGGGGTAGATTTTACTTTATTCTCGTGAAAAATAATGAATCCCTATTAATTAACAAGTGCGTGTCAAATTAAAACTACATATTATAAAATTATCACAAAATTTATATTATTCTATATATGTGATGATAACATTATAAGTATTTTTTTCCTTCGATAATAATTATCCACTATTGATTTAGCACACAAAAATTAAGAAATAATAAATGATAGTGATAATTTTATTAAATTATCCTTTGAATATAATAAATATAATATTTTTAAAAAATATAATAAAATATTAAGGAAAATCTGCAGCCGCTACCCTTTAGATGTACACATGGTAAACTCTATTTCTATTGAATAGCTCGCAAATCACATAGGAGAAATAACCCGCAACATGTAAGTCCGATGTGACGAACTTTATAATTAACAAAAAGGTAAATTAAAAACTAATGTAAAAGTAAAATTATCTCTTAATTTTATGAATTAAATAAATATTATTGAATATTTATTTTTAATATAATGAATCAATAAAAATAATAGAGGGAGTAAAAAAAAAACATAGAGTGATTGATATGACAATCTATTTTTTCTGTCACTAATAATAATGATTACATACTGAATCTTTGTGTTATTTGATTATTCAGTAAAAAAACTTGTGGTAATTGCAAGCAATATTCCAAGCTACTTAATTATAAAACAAAAAAGTAGGAAAATTTAATAGGTAAATTGGAAAAAAGATTCAAACATAAGATCATTTGATGGCAGATATTTTTTTAAATAAAGGACAAAGAGTTGACAACAAGTAGGGTAGGCTTGTGACTAGAGTATTTTGTGAAATCCTCCAAAGAAATTTAGTCAAAGATTTCATCACTTTATAAGATATAAATATTAATTTGTATACTTTAATTCAGTACCAAATTAACTGGATTAAAGTTGTACAAGATACTATATAACATATATCAATTTGATACATTTGTGAAATCAAAACTTTCAAATTCGCATGAGCAAATCATAGTTCATTAGTAAGGTATTGAATGATCTTAAAGTGCTCACGATTACAAACTTTTAAAAATATATACACATATATTTTGCTTTTCTTCGTTCAAAATTTGATCAAATTGACTATCATAATCAACCCAAGTCAATTAAGTAAGAATAGACAAACAATGTAACAATTCATCTTAAGATGAGAAATCTCATATCGGCTAAACACATAAGATATGTTGAGTATATAAATAAACAAATCTTACTTACTAATGACGCGTTTTAAAGCCGTGCAAGCTTAGGTCAAAGCAGATACCATTACTAGAAAACTAGAAAATGAGGAATTAGCCTAGCCACATATAACATTTCATAGATAAACAATAATAGTTTTATACTAATCCTACTTAGCCACAGATTATAAGAAAATTCAACTAGCTAAAAATATTTTTACGATCATTTAACTAGAAACTATTGACAAATTTCATAGCTAATTCCATATTTTCTTAATACTCCACACAGAGCACAAGACAATTTATTTTTTTTAAATGTTGCCAGCTAGAACCTAGAAGTCAATTGTCTAAGAGTGGTACTTTAATCTTGCCTTTTTGAACTTTTTTACCTATTAAATTCTGCAAAGTAATTACAACAGAAATTGACTACAAAAATCTGGTAAACAGTTTGTCTGATCCTTACTAAGTGGAAGTTGAAAGAAGAGAACAGAAAAAGTGCAGCTATGGACCCTTTCTAGAGCAAATTATTAATGGTACAACAACAATAATATATCCCGTGAAATTCCGTAAATAAAGTTCGGAGAGGATGATCTCATAGAGATAAAGAGGCCGTATACGGAAGACCATATAAGAGTTCCGAATCAAATCTCTTTAGAAAGAAGATCTTTTGTCTCATGGTAGCCTGTTCCAGTCCCTTTACGAAACTTTCGTTATTGGGTTAGCCATACACTTCACATGTTTCTATCGATTCACATGACATCATGATCAAATGATACAAGTCTTGGATAAGAATCTACAACGCACTAGAACACCCTTGTTGACGATCCTTTACTCCACATCGTTAGCTTGGAAGGCTAGGGGTTATAGTCGACGTCGATTCATTATTTTTTACGTCTCTAATTCAAAACCGAACATGAAACTTTGGTTTAACGATCAAATTGATTACCTTCATGCATAAAGATACTAGATTATCTAGTAGAAAAGATTGAAATATCATCACAAACCTCCCTTATTTCTTTTCTATTGCAATTTCTGAATTATTAAATGATCATTTTTCAATTTTCCATATATAGGAAAGAAATAGACTAGAAACGATATATGTCATGTCAACGACACCAACAGAATACCGTCAACTCAAAAATTATTAATGGTAATACATAGCAATATGAAACTTTAAAGCACTGAAGTGCTTTTAATTATGAGTACTAATTTTGAAGATCTATATAAAATAAACAAGAAAATAATGTGTTTGACATTCCCACTAGGGTTTTTGACTACAATTATTCTTTTTCTCAATTCTTTCTTCGTGTAACAATAACATAAACGTGTGGAATGTTACTTCTTTAGATGTCGGTATTCATATTAAAATTCGATTATATTTAGATTTATCCCATGTAGGTCTCAACTTTCATTTGAAGGGAAACACTCCTACCAAAAAAATATTCATATTCAAAATTCAAACTCGAGATTTTTGATTAAGGGAATAGCAATTCCATTCACTGCATCACACTTTTTAGTGGTATCTGGTGTTTGCATTGGAGCATAATTAATTCAGATTTGCACCGTATAAGGCCCATTCGGAGGAACGTTCTTCAAGAATTTTTCGTACCCAAGACTCAAACTCAATATTTCTAATTAAGGAAAAAATAACCCCATCTACTATGCCCGAGTAAAAATTATATTAGCGGAAATATGAATGAACTAAAATTTTAATATATAGAGAGTACTAAAGTTTGACTTTTTTTTCCTGCGAAGAATATAAGGATAATTTCGAATCTTTCTCTCTTTATACAACTTTTTTTTTCTTCCTTTATTCTTAAATAGGTATTTGGCTACAGCATATAAGATTCCAATTTAAGTTTGATCTAAAATGAAATTTGTACAAAGTTATAAAATCCAAAATTTTTACAAGTAGTGTTACAAATTTTTTCAAAATGTAAAATTTAACCCACAAGTTTGTATTTTGCTAAAAAGATCCACTCATGATTTTTAATTTTACAAAAAGGAGCCCACACTCGACGTAAAAAAATTGTATATACCATGCTAATATATTATATTAAAGAATAATTAGCTATTATTGTTATTGACTAGTTGATCTTTGTAAAAATATATTTTTAAAAGTTTGTATTATAAAATATAATTTTGGAACATACATATATTTACTAAAGGAACATGGAGATATGTGATTCATTGATAAAATTATATACGAGTTGAAGAAGTCTTAGTAATTTTCACAAATTGTAAAATTTGATGTTTATGAAAACAAATACTCCATCTATCCAACAATGATTTTCTGCTATTAACTTAGCATAAAGATTAAAAAGCAGTATATGATGGGATAAGTTTATCAAATTGTTCCTATGGAGTAAATATAATTACTAGATAGCATGTATCAAAATATTCAAATTAATCACATAAACAATATATATATATTATGTATTATTATTGAGTTCTTACTTCTTCTTTTTAATTGGTAGGGGTATTTATTTTTTCACTATATGTTTGACATTAAATTTGTAGTGAATATAATTTTTATTTTTATATTAATTATTGTGAAGACATATTATGTAAGTCATTTTTTCTCACTAAATCACTACATATCACTATGACAAACAAAGTTGCATCATTAATCAAAATATTCTACTATGCAGAATGTACGTTGCTTAGAAAAATCAGCTAATTCTTTAGTGTAATAATTAGAACTTTAAAATTAATTAATGTTATATTTATTAAATTTGTACTTATTTATAAAATGTATGAACTTCTAATAGAGTAAAGTTCACAAATAATCCTTTTAGGGGTGTTGATAAAATACTCCAAATAAGGGTGACTTTGTAAAAATGCTCCCAATTCCTTTAAAAATTTATTTTGAGACAAAATTGCCCCTAAACTATTTCATAAAATTAACTTTTGCCTTATATGAAAGATCTTACACTGTTGAATGTAAGTATAACTTATCAGAAACACTAAAACACTTGACTTAGAGGTAACAACAAGAGTAGCTTATGCCATATGGACAAGATGTTACACTATTGTGCTCAGTATAATTTCTGAGATACGCTATAACTCTTGCCTTTGAGGCAATACCT